>JAVJIF010004074.1:0-141721 GCA_038442645.1 Agave tequilana
TAACCCGGCTCTGAGGAAGGGGATGAACAGGCTGAACATCATGAACGTTAACCACGCGGGTCTCATGGGAGACGTTGGCGCTGGGCGTTACACATGATGCGATTAGCCACGACATCCTTCTCACCAGTCGCGTCTGAGAGATCTCAGAGCGGACTTGAGAGCAAGTCCCCGAAGAGACTTTTCATAGACCCGCACCTTTAGGCTCTTGGAGCCAGAAGAGAGGAACTCTTCATACTTCGCCTGGTCGAATTCTACGACAAGTGATTCGACTATTTTCCTCATACAGGTGACGTCACCTTGCGCCACAACTTGCTCATCAGTAGAGAAAGTAGTCCCCAGCGGAGTCGCCATCTCTTTTTTGGTGGGAGAAAGTTTCTTATAAAATTTTCTTAAATCAAATGAAAGATTAAACGGATTAACACTTCGACTACAAGGAAGGGAAGATATTCAGAATTGACTCTCCCTTTTTTTAATGCTGGTTCTTGGTGTGGCGGTAGAAAGTGAATCTTATTTTCCGTTGACCAGGTGAACGTCAGGACCTCTTGGGAATCCTCTCTTTGGATAGCAGACGGAGTAACACAGCTCCTGTCGACCAGGAATCTCAAAGAGATTGTAGGCAAAGATTAACTTGTACGCAGCAAGTTGTTCGAAGAGTTGAACTCTCTCTTTCTTTTCGGTGAAAGTCTTGGTGCTTCTACAGCTCACAGGCGAAATTCTTCTCCAAGAATTATCTGATCAACCGACCCTTCTACATAGCAAACGGGGCTATTTATAGAGGTTTCAGGGGTGAACGTGCCCCCTAAAATGCTCCATAATGGGGTTAACTCCTTATTATGTGGGCAGTAATTGACCCAGGTTTCGACCCTCGCGTCTTGGTGCTGCAGTGATGCAGAGACGCGGGTTTCGACCCTCGCGTCTTGGTGCTGCAGTGATGCAGAGACAGGGTTTCAACCCTCGCGCCTTGGTGGCACAGTGATGTTGAGATTAGCCTTGCGTTTGGGGTTTGGACTACTTTTTGATGACTCGTTTTTAGTGATTTTTATACAGTCTACAATGAGCACGATAAATCTATTTTTGTTTACTACTAATCACAATGGAATACAAGAAAACTTTCACATTCTTCGTTAGACACGAACCAACTTTTCAAACTCTTTTAAGCATCACCGTGAAAATAAAAAAGACACCAAGAGATGTAATTCATTTTATCTTTGTTTTTGTCTTTAATAGACAACATCTTGAGACATTGATACAATAAGATTTAAAGCTTATTAGAGCATCTCTAAAGAGACTCTCTATTTTCTCCTTCTTTTCTATTTTAGGAAGCAAATTAATAAACTGAAATTCAATACTACTCCCAATATGACTCTCTATTTTAGGAGAAATAGAGAGCAAGTCACAAGTTTCCCAAATGTAGAAAGCAAAACTTAATCTCTAAACTATATTTATTATTATTTTAATCTATCACAAATTGCTTTTAAATAATACAAAATTGTCCTTGACTAAATTGACTTAATAAAAAAAATATAAAGTATTCAAAATAGCTCAAATTTAGAAAGCTCCATTGGGAGCATAAATAAAACAGTGAGCTCTCTAAATTAATATTATTCTTAAAATAGTTCAAATTTAGGAAGCCTTCCTCAGAGTTGCTATTACATCCGTCCCTTAAAATAGAATATTTGATTATAATTTTTTTTATTCTAACACGTTTTCACAAGTCAAGTGTCATTTTTTTTCTGATCAGAGCCATTTGAAGGTTTTGTCACCTCGTCAAAATTTCAAAACTGTGGGGCCAAGGCATAATATTCTTAAATTCTACCAGAAACTTCATTAAATAAAATTTTGTCAAGTTAATTATTCAAAACGCACCTAACATCTTAGGTGCATCGAAATTGTTTAGGAACGTGACTTCAAGTTCCAAACAGTGTCAAACAGATCAAAAACATGTTTAGGTTTGGAAACTACAGTCCCAGAGGCAAAACAAGAGGCAAAACATGCAAGGATTTGAGTTAAGGTTGGACAATAGGAGACATTTGTACCTCAATTTGAGAGAAGAGCTGCACGATATGATGATGATGAGCTTGTACAAATATTTTGATCCTCAACAATGTGCATGCAAATGATTCATTACACAAGATGTACTCATAATATGAAAATGTGAGCATACCTAGAAACAAAATGATGTATTCTTCCAAGGTTCAAATTATTGATCACATGGTCTCTCTCTTAAGCAATACTAAACCGTACTCTTTGGTACATAAAAAAAATATATACCGTACTTACAATATTTTTATCGGGATGTACGTTGATGAGCCATGTGAGCAATGAGAAGCCCATTCCGCAAGGCTTGGAGTTCATTGAATCATTGAGGGGGAGACTAATAGCTCACCAGCTCACTAAAACTTGAGTTTTGGACAAAAATTATTGGGCTTTTCCGGGTTCAATGCATTAATTAAATTGGAGAGAGAAATAGAGAAAAATCTCTTTCTTTACTATTTTGATGTGTGAGTTTTTGGTCTTTATTTGGTTTGATCATATCAGTTCTAATGCACCGGATCTCATTAGAACTTCGCAGTTAAGCGTGTTTAGACAAGAGTGATACTAAAATAGGTGAGACCTCATGAAAAATCCTTGTATTGCATTCCTCACATTTTTTGGGGCCAAGGCCCCACTTTATCCCAAAAAAAAAAAGCTTTTGGTCCTTATTTTTATATATTTTTTTTTCAATTTTCACATTTCTTTTTGCTCTATCAAAAGAAAAAAAATCACAGCTTTTTAAACAAAAGATTGTGCCCCTGTCTTGAATCTGAGATTGGGACCTCTCATTTTTCAATCCAACCATTTTATTACCGTGTCAGGTCTCTTACTCGAATTTCCTACATTATTAGCTTATAACTTTTTCATTCGTACATAAACATTGTACTTAATTTATATTATCTTTTCTCAACAAATGGAGGCTATGTGCGTGGAAATAGAGAAAAAGGAGTAGTTTTTTATAACAAAGAAAAGTACGAGTGGCTTATCTGCTAAATCTCCCGACTTTAAAATAATAAAATGGCCGTGTATTAACGTGACAACAAGAATCTCCAACAATTAATTAGTATCAAGTGAAAAGTTATTTAAACAATATCTTACTGTTTTAGATATTAGATCAGATGTGGAGACATGGAACTTTGTCATCATCATTATCGGCAAAAAAAAGCCTAAGATTAAAACTTTTAGGGACATTATTCTCATGTCTCAACTCTCAACCACTGAATTATCTTCATAAAAGGCACTGCCTTTGTTGCAAGATTCCTCATGATAATGTTGTTGATCTCAAGTTTTCAAAGGTATCTTGATTGATATTGGATTTGACCCCCATAGGCCCTATATTTGTGCCATCATCATGTATTTGCTCAAAAGCTAATCTTAACTGAAAATAGGAGGATATAGTCATATGATTGAACTTCAATATATTTGATAGTATTGATTGAATAATAAAAATTGCATGTCCTTTACAACATGGCTCCAATTAGCCCTCATGCCCCTAATTATTTGAATGTGACAACCGATCTGCGTCTGAATGAGCAAAACGTTTCTCTATTGTACTTTGTTGTCTTTTTAAATTCATTTCTTAAATAACATGTGTATTTTATATCCTTGATGACTGTTGTAGCAAGAGGATTAATGGATAATCTGTATCAATTAATTAAATGATGTCACTATTATTAAAAATCTAAAATCTCCACAATCTTTGTTTTTAACTAATCTTTATCTTTAAACTTGAAAATTTACTTAGTTAACTTAATTATCGAAGAGTCAAATCTCACTGACAAATAATCTTTTGACTATTTACATGTCAATACCAGTGTTTTGGGTGTAAATAAAAATTTACCGAGCAATGTAATGTCAAACGTTAGTGATGGAGGGAAGCATTTGCTTAGAGACGACATTTATTAGTTAAGAAAAGTATTATAAATTATATAATCAGAATTAAAGAATGAAAAGAAAAGAGTAGTGATTGATTTCATCTTGTTTCTTTTTTTTTTTTGAATATTGGGTCGTAGTCAGATATGAACCTAAGGTTGAAACTCCCCCAACAACCAACTCCTACCCATTCCATCTTGATAATTAAGATATGAATTCTGATTTAGTAATAGTGACGCTGATTTGATTAGTTTAAATACTTGATTTTAGAATAGAAACATGTTTCATTGAGATTACTTTCGGTTGAAACAAGTTATGAGAGAGATTAAAAGAATATAATTAATTGATTCATGGAACAAATCATGGGCAGCCAATCCATACGTTTGGGCAGAATTAGGAAATGTATTGTTTAGGCGGGCCAATTGACAAGAGCCAATAGGATTTGTGGATATTTTGTGGGGGCCATGGCGCCCCTTCCCCTTTCAATATAGAGCCGTCCTTGTCGACTAAAACGATCAATTTGGTCAAAGGAATTTTCTTAAAACCAGTGGCATGTAGCTTAAGTATAGACATTTTCTTCTCCCGTGAACGGTTGTGATTGTGAATATTTTTGTTTTTTTTTTTTTTTTCTGACCTGCTGTGGGGAGCGGTGCTCGACAATTCAAATAAGACCATTAGGCTACTTGTGAAGACGAATACTTATCTATATGTGGATGAGAGGATTTTTAACAAAATTTGTCTGGTGAGCTCAAGGAGAGATTCATGAAGCTAGGAGAGCATTAACAACGTATAGAGGAGCATGAAAGTTACTAGTAATTCATAAAAACTAACAATGTTATCATGTATGAACTGTATGCCAGTATTTCAAGTTTTTTTTTTTTTTTTCTTTCTCCCCTTCCATTCTTCTTACAGTTTCAAAAGAATCATGATAGTGGGAGAAATAAAAGAGAAATAACTCCTCTAGAGAGAGAAGAAATGTAGCATGCATGCTAAGTAATCCCAGCTAGTTTTCTTGCTTCTCACACAACGAGTCCTCACAAAATGCTAGTGACTTCTATTCACCGTGAACTCGTGTTGTGCCAAACTATAAAATAGTAAACCGCGTACTTGTAATATGAAAGTCTCATTTACCAACCTACAGAGGTTCAAACTCATAACCCTCTACAAAAAGAGAGAGGCTCGTAGCTTGAGCTAAGCTCACTTGTAATTATTAGTCCTACTGTATTTTTAGTTTGATGATGACACTCATTAAATTACTTATGCGTTAACAATTTCTATTCTAGTCTTTTGTATTTTGATTTAGGTCAAAGCATTAGGGATGGAGATTGAAGGATCAAATCTCATATTGCAAAATCATAAAGGACGTGGTGGTAAGAGATAATAGGCTGGAAAGGATCTACTGTTGGTCCGCCTGCTCCACGAGGTAGGCCTGATCTTCCGCGGAGGGATCCACTTCAGTCTAAACTTTAGGAGAGTTTCTTTTTTGCAGCTCGTGAGTATCTCTTAGTCTTTTTGCATTTGTAAATCATACTTTTGCACCTCTTAGTGATGTAACATTAACATAATATTAAATGACAGTCTGTGATAACTAAATATTTGTGATATTTTGTTGGAATGTATAATACCACGTACTTTTGTACTCTGACTTCTGTATTATACTAATGCTTAGCATATATATACAGGAGTATTATTAACCTGCATATATATATGTCACTGTAATGTCTCGTACACCACGGGATTGAGCGTTACTACAATGCTTCTATCCAAAAAGGAAGCAACCAACTGAAAATTGAGTTGAATTATAGAAGAAGATGCCTCTAGAAAGTGGAGTACGCCGGTTGGTGGCTGAATAACTATAAATTTTGTATCAACACTCTATCGCTTTATCTCTTACTCTCACTCTCACTCTCTCAATTACTTACTTTATTGCTATTACATTGCTATTATTTATTTCTTGTTTTAGCTATTTTTTTCATCCAATTAAAATTAAGTATAAGTTGTTTAAATTGATTGTAAATCCTATTTCCCTTCTTCTAGAGTTGCCACGTTGATTTTCAGGAGTGACACCATCATTACCAAGGCTTAGCTCTGCGGAAAAGTTTGGTTGGGTTATGAAAAAACCTAAATTCAATGTTTGTACTCCCGTGACCTTGTCTCTGCTCATTTAAAAACGAAAAAGAAAGAAAGAAAAGAAACAAGAAAAAAAGAAAAGAAAAGGAGAGGGTAAAAATTCACTCTTTAACTAATTAGGGGATAATTTGCTGTCTTTGATTCATGTACATGCAAATGTCTGTTTCTGTATCCGGATATATCTACTAATAGACAAAGATACGTAAACAAAACAGGGACAGTTTAAAGCATCCTCCAAACAAAGATTGGTGCGAAAAGGGACCGCTGAGTTAATGATTGTTATATGCCGAACGTAGCTATCATTGTTGATAGATATCTTCATTTATTTTAAGTTTCAAGTAGACAACAACAACAAAAAATAATCCACTTGTTTGTGTTCTGCATGCATCAACAAATTAGAATGCAATTATTAATCTATCTACTTGTTTATCTCTATCGATTTATATTAATATACTATATTGTAAATACTGTATATAAAAGTGACAACATTAACTATCATGTGAGAGTGATTTTATATTTAAAGTATATCTAGTGGTCATTACTTTTCTTCATTTTGACTGAAAATATTAGTTAATGTATTCTTTTTTTGAGAGAGAAAATAGTTAGTGTATTGGTGATTGTATCAGATATGAGAGACACTAGGATTTGATGAGGAATTTTTTAAATAAACCAAAGTGATGTGTTTTGAAACCTGGACTAATTTTATTTTGCATAAATGAATAAAACAAATTTTTACTTTTAGTGTTTTTTTAAATAAAAACCATTAATTATTCTTACTGTTTATAAAGACTTCATCCTAAATATTTTATTTCTAAATTTCTTATTATTATAATATTTTTTAGTACAGTTGTATTGCTTCTGGAGATCATATTTTGAATAAGACCTGTCTTCCTAAATTTATTCGTATAGATTGATTTGCTGCTGATTAATAAGATTTGTCTTTTATCTTGTAGTAGATAGTAGCTACTTAGTTTGGATTGTAATTTGTAAAGAACTTTAATTAAAATAGAGTAGATTTATTTCTTACTCTAGTAAAAAATTTGAATAATAAATAATATTATTAGTATTAGAAAGATTGTAATGAATAAAATTTTGATGACTTTCAAAATAATTGCTGAAAAAAATATTCTGCTACTGGGAAAAAGATTTAATTTCCAACCACGCGCATTTTTAAGCATCCACCTAATCTCTTAGACAAGTGTAACGTCCCTCTCCATCACACATCAATCTGCAATTCTTCTGCACTTAGGGTTCAATATTTGCTGCTATAAACTGTTAGGCCATTGAAGATGACCCTTCAACCTAACCTACTCTATAAATTGATGGATGCTGATAGCCTTGGACTCTCAAATTATTCCTCTCGGTCTCTCTTTTTGAAATCGTGTAGACATGAAACACCTACACCCATTTTCTTAGTACTCAAGTCTTGAGCATGTTCTCAGTTAAAAGCTCACAATAAAGAATTGAGGAAACTGCCAACTGGCTAACAAATGTTGCCTAACAATTTCATTAGTTAATTTGACTGCTGCATAAATATTACTAATTATCTTGAACAAACCTATCTAAAAGCGCAAAAAGATATTATTTTTGATCTTTTGTTAAAGTTGTATCCCATGGGAATTTGGTATCCATCCTTTTCCTTCATTAATTTGGACTTTATTAAACTGTCATTTTCCTCATAATGTCAGGGTTTGTGTGGAGATCACATGATTAGATTTCAGTGTTCCACATTAGTTCTAAGTGGAATGGGGAAGGTAAAGAAGAAACTTAGGGATTTTGAGTGAAGATGAAGAGAATGATGGCCATGTGATAATGGAAACACATGAAAGTTGGTGTCCCCTTTTATTTTTCTTATTTTTACTTGTAGGGAAATGAGGAGGAATCTAGTTCTTATAAATTATTTTAGATTTTTCTTTTTTTTAAATTACTTTTGTGTGTATAATGATTGATCAGTGATTTTGACATTCTATCACCTTTTTGGAGATCAAGATCCAAAAAATTTCTTAGTACTGGAACTCTATTAATTATTGTTCGAAAGAAGTTTATTCCTTGCGGTTGAGGCATCATTCAGTGACGTAAAAGAAGGTTTTGGATTATGACAGGACCAAGGTTCAACACTAGACTTGTTTCACAATGTTGATATATTGATAATAATTGTAGCAGTAATATCAGCAGCAGCAACAATAATAACTATAGGAATAATAATAGTAATAATAAATAGTGGTAGTAGTATATTTATTTCCTTACACCATATGTTTGTGTTTACACTATAGTTACTGGATGTAGTTACTCGATGTTCTATGCATGGTTGGGACATTTCTATCTGAAGAAACAAATTTCTGGACTAATATCAATATCATGTTAAAAAAAATAAAAAAAGGACTAGTTGTATTTATGAATTGAGTTGTTCGAAATACCAGGGAACCACTTGTGTAATTCTCCGAGGCTTGAAGAATATGGGTGACTATTGAAACCATCCTTTTATAAAAGCCAAGAATCTGAAGAAGAACATGCCCCCCTCTCAAATAAAAATTAAAAAAAACCAATTACTTTATTTTGAAGCAGTTCTTGATTATTCATGTTGTTGCGCCCTCCGGAGGAATTTAATCAATGTGCCAATCACCAAGATCGGCGCTCCCAACGTCAAGACAATCACAAACCAATATGGCACGAACTAAACAATCAAAACGAAAGTGAGGAACACACAAATTTAACGAGTTTACGTCCTCGGGCAAAAGGAATAAGATCTTATTCAAACAATGGTTATATGAGTTACAAAGGTGATCCGAGGATTCAACTAGAGAGACTACGCACTCGGCCATAGAAATCTCACAAACAAACTAATTCTAGAACTCCCAACAATCGATTCAACAATCGATTCCGATCGATCCATCAATCGATACTAATAAGAGCACAAAAACCACCTTATATAGCTAGAGAAGAGAGCCAATTGAAGAAAATCAGATTCGGATTGAAATCCGATTCCAAAAACAGAAACTTAAAACCAACTCAGAATAGGTAGAACCCGATGTGCGGTCGACCGGCTTCATGTAGTGATCAATCGAGTTGTCGACTGCTAACCCAATTCGTCATGTGCCTCTACGCAGACTCCTCGGGTTGGTTGACCGACTATAGTGAGCAAAAAATAGGTCTTCTGGGCGGTCGACCATTGTTACCTTTTTCTCCAAATGTGCATGTTTGTGCACACCCGGTCGACCGCGCTACTCCCTCTGTTTTTCAACTTAGTTTTAGAAATTTCTATCAATCCTTTTTATCCTCTGATCTTCTCTCCACTCTCCATAATTCTCCATCTCGGTGAAGATTTCTCAAATCTGAGTCGAACACAACGAATCAAATTTCAACTCATCCAACTAGTTGCGCCATTATGGCTGCTTACGTACCCATGTCCAATGGGATCAAGCCACATGTAGTTTATTCGAACGAGTACCACCGAGCTCAACAACAGAAACCAAATCTGCAACAACAACTCAACTGACTGAGTCATATGAACCTCCTTACCAACACCGTCATGGAGAATAACGGCCTTCAAATTGAGCTTGTCTAGCTCACAGATTTGAGATTCATGTTTCATCACCCACTTTCGTGGATTCAACTTTGTTCCTTTTGCTGTAAGAAATTCAACATGTTCAATATCAATCACGGCTACATGATCTCCACCCGGTGTCACACCCGTGAGATCTTAACTGATATCGAACCAACTGAAGATGATGGAGGAGCAAAACCTGCAACCTCAACTGGAGATGGTGAATCTCAACTTAATTTTTCCTGCTTTTCTTAATCCTTTGATTCCAATCCTTTATTTTTGATTCACAACACTAGTCATTCAATCCCAAGTTCGATTATAGATATCAGAGTAAAGTAGTGGAAGTGTGGTGGGCTTATAACCCACAAATCCCAGGATTATTAAAATATTTTTCTCATACCTGAATTGAAATTTCGAGGATAAAATTTTTTAGTAAGGTGGGTAGAAGTGTAACCACCGATTTTAGATGTACCTATTGTAATACTAGTACTCATACAGTGAAAATACTTAATTTGAACTTCCTGATCATTCTAGCTCAAAATATTAATTCCCAATATTTTTGGATTTTTCTACATTTTCTAAAATTTTTCTGAATTATTTTAAAAAATCTCCTAAATTTGATGTCGACTAGTACCAATAATCGACTCCAAGATTTTTAATTAATAAATGAGGATAAATTTCATAAATTTGATTTTACAGTGTTGCGCAGGGTAATATTTTCTATTTTTGATAATTTTGGAGGATTTTTTCTAAATTAATCAAAATTTAACCTAATTAAATAATATATTTTTTTCTTTTTCTCTGTTTTTCCCTTTTGCTTTTACTTTCTTTTCTCCACCGACTCTCTATCTTCTTCTCTTAAATCTGTCCATTTCTCTCATTCCCTCTCTTCAACTCTCCCTCCCTCACTCTCCCACACACTCTCTACTTTCTCTCTCCCTTTCTCTGCTCACTGCTGACTGGCGACCAGGACTGCCAGCCATCGTGCCATGCCTGCCGCCAAGCCAGGCTGCCATCCCAATCCTCTTCCCTCTCTTGCTTTCCCCCTCTCTTTTATCCCATTTTATCTCAATCTATCTTCCTCTTTCCCTTTCTTTAGCCCTCTGTCCCTCCTCTACTGCCACCGGCCAAGCCTCACCGTCGCCTGGCCAGAATTAGGCCACCACCCTTTTCCTTCCCCTTCCTTCTTCTTCTCCTTCCTCTTCCTCTCTTTCTCCGTTTCACCCTCCCTCACCCTGCCCAACTCTCTCTCTCTCCCCCCTCAATGTTGGCGACTGACCAGACTGCCGCTGATGGCTAGTCAACAGACGTGGTGCACTAGCATTGCCGCATGACCATACTAGGCCGCCACCTCCCCTGCCTCCCTCTCTCGTGAAATCACCTAGAGGGGGGTGAATAGGTGATGGCTATATGTAATTGGCACAAAATGCGGAATTTAAAATTTAACTAACACAAATAGCTCAAATAGAAAACTTGCTATAAAAGGAGCAATTAATAGTGCAAGAAATAAGAGTTTAGGGTTTAGAGAAATTTGAGCAATCGCAAACACGCCGATATGTTTCCGAGGTTCGAGCCACGCTCTACGTCCCCGCCTTCACACTTGAAGGATTTCCACTATTAAAGATCCCACTGGATCACCAATAAAAGGACACACTTGTCCCGTCTTTCGTGATGCCGCAACACCACCTTGAGCACACTAGCTCGCCTTGAGGCCGATGCCTCTACAACTTCACTCAAAAGAAAGATGATCACACTTGATCGAAAATATGCTCACTTGCACAATCCTAGAACCAATTTGTAGATGTAGACTTATGGGATTGTGTAGTGCAAAAGTTAGAGAGAAGTAGAGGTAAAGACTTCAAGTAGGTGTCTAAAACTTTGGGGCTTTTGGAGAGAAAATTTTGTCTAAAAGAAATCTTTTTGAAGACTTGTAAATCCTTTGAAAAACTCTTGTAAAAATATTCTTGATAAATGTCTAATCATATAGAAGTGACCTCCTATTTATAGGGGCCAAAAACTTCACCACAAATCCGTTGGATCAAAAGACAAAAAGAAATCTGTCAGAAAAACTAGCTGTTGGAGTCTGTCAGAAATTCTGACAGAGTCCGGTCGACCGGGTCGGTCGACCGCCAACGGTCAAAAATCCGACCGTTGGGGCTCTGCGGTCGACCGCCCGGTCGACCGATTTTAACCGAGAGCACTGCACAGTTTTCGGTCGACCGGGTCGGTCGACTGATACGCACTTGCACAGAAAGTGCGCATCGGTCGACCGTACGGTCGACCGGATGCTGTCAGTTCTGAAAAATCAGAACTGTCAGAATCCAGAAAACTTGGTTTTTTTTTTTTTTTTTGGTTTTAGGTCTAAGATATAAAGTTTTGGATCTTGTAAACACTAGAGTGTGAGCATATGTCACTACTCTAATAGGTTAAAACATTTTGATAGAAATTCTTTTGATAAAACTTGTTTTTCAAATATTATGTTTTTCAAAAACTTTAAACTATTTTTCCAAAAACTTGATCTAAACATGTTTATCTTTAACTCAAACTTGGAAATAGAATTTTGAAACTTACTTTGAAGTCTAGAACCAATATAAAAGGTGTGTGTAAGTGTAAATCCCATAACTCTACTTCTATCAACTAGGTTTTGACAAAATATCTAAAAAAGAAAAATACAAATACAAATCTTGGTATTCTTCTTGGTCTTGATCTTGACTTGATCTTTTCTTCATCGTCGTGTTCCCGAAGCTTCCTATTGTGCTTTACTTGGGAATGCAAATCTTTGGCGAACTCCAAACTTGTGAGTCTTGATGTGGAGCCGTCAAATCAACCTGTTTTATCCTGAAATTCTTTTCAACAAACATTGTTAAATACATAACTAGATATGGTTTGTTATCATCAAAATATCCAACAAGATATAGGGCTAATGGCCTTTGGGCCAACAATCTCCCCTTTTTGATGATGACAAAACATATTTAGTTATCACAAATAATTTGGGTAGAGACTTCAAATGAAGCTCCCCCTCAACACATGCATATAATAAAACATCATACTCAGGCATATATAAATGTTTTGCAAAAGATAACCATCCATGTCAACACATTTTCATGACATAAAAGAAGATGAAAAACACATGTTTATAAAAGAAAATACTACCACAAACCAGTAGATAACATAACCAAGAGTAGTCCACACAAAGTACATGTCCAAACCAAATACATGTCCAGCCACAAAAGATAAAGTCAAGTACATAAAAAATACAGCAAAAAGTACAGCAAGAAGTCTCTCCACAAATAACTCTCCCCCCTTTTGACATCATCAAAATAGGGGAAAGTTACTCTCATCACTTGGCGGCATCGTCGTCCTCATCGTCTTCCTCTTCTTCCTCGTACTCAGATGAAGATGAGCTCTTTTTAGCGTCCATCCTCTTATCACCGTCGTCGTCTTCGTCCGAAGAAGAAGAAGAAGAAGAAGGAGCTACCTCCGTCGGATCAACGCCGAGCACCTTTGGCCGAGGTGGTGGAACGGATGGAGGGGCTCTGGTAGGAAATGGAGGACCGGTGGCAGGAAGTGAACGAGCAAAAGTAGTGGGATCAGGAGGAACCATGGCGAACTTCGTAAAGAGAGCCTCAAACTGCATATCCATGAATCTCATGGAATCGGCAAAATAAGACATATCGTTACGAAGCCCACGAATCTGAGAGTTTGTCTCCTCACGGGAAGCTGCCTCTTGCTTGAAACGGGCGTCTACCTCAGCCCGAAAAGCTGTCTCCCGTTGCTCAATCCAGGACTGGTGTTCCTGAATCTGAGATGAAATCATGGCCTGAAGATCTGAAGGTGAAACATAGCCAGGAGCAGAAGAGGATCCAGGAGCAGATGAAGATCCAGGAAAAGTAGGAGGGGGAACAGGAGGTTGCACAGGTGCGTGACGACGCAGCTGAGCTTCCATCCTTTTCAGCAGAACTCCATCAATATCGATTTGCGGATCATCAGAAGTCTCAGAAGAAAGGTCAAATCCTAGAGACTTGAGAATGCGGGTGATGATCATGCCAAAAGGTAAACCCCTACCGGATATACGAAACTGATCAGATGCCATGTGAGAGGCAATGATACGGGGAAAGTTTACCTTAATGCCTCGCAAGAGACAATAGATAATCAAAGGTACTGAACCCCTAGCATGACTATATTCTCCTGATTTGGGGATAATGTTATAAAATATGATCTTGACCAAAACTTGGGAAGTGAGAGAGAATTTGCTCACAACCTCGTTTCTAACCAAGCCGGGTTGTCATCCCCGTGAATCAGTGTGGATGCGGTGAGCGCAGACTCACCCTCCGGATAATCAAAGTCATGAAGGTCATGAGTATATACATCAGCTCCACCAGTGGAGAGATGAAGGATATCAGCAAATTGACCTATGTCTAGGTTAATGTCCCTGCCAAGGACCCTAGAGAAAATACGATTCCCATCGAATGAAAAGTTGGCATAGAAATACGGCACGAGGGAAGTGTAAACTTGTTCTTTGATGGTTAAGAACTCGTTCAAGGAATTATTTTGCAAAATACGGGGTATATCTAGATGATCAAAGTCTTGAATAACAACAAATCTCCCAGAAATAATGTTTCTTTTAGAGAGATTGACAAAACGATTTTCAGCAGTCTCATTTATGAAGGGTCTTTTAGGTTTTGGGGTGTGGGTAGATGTTTGAGCCACCGATTTCCCCTTCTCAGTCCTAGTTCTCTTAGAAGTAGACATGATTTTGAATAAAAATCAGATTTTTAGGTCAACACAAGTTAGGGCACGATCTAGAAAGTTATAACAACCTAAATCTTGACAAAGGATAGAAGATCTAGAAACTAGAAGTGAAGAACAAAGAGAAAAATCAAATTTTTACCTTAACAGTGATGGATGAAACCCTAGATCAGAGAAAACCGAATTTCTTCGAATCCAGCGGATGGATGCACCTGAAATTAAAGATCTGGCACTAGATGTAGGAAATACAAGTGGGTTTTAAATTAATTTGAGATCGGATGAGAGATTTGAGAGATAGAAAATTTTTGGAGGGGAGAAACGATGGGTTCCGTCGCCAGGGAGTGAGGAGAGAGAGAGAAAAGTCAAATAAATAGCCGATTTGGGGCAGAAATCGACGATCGGTCGACCGGCCGGTCGACCGAACAAACCCGAGAGCTCTGTAATCTCAGAGCGGTCGACCGCCCGGTCGACCCAGAAAACCCGAGACCTCTGCAAACTTACAGCGGTCGACCGGATCTAAGGTCGGTCGACCGATGGCAGATAAAAAATAAAAGGCATTTTATTTCAGACAAACTCGGTCGACCGCGACTATTTCCGGTCGACCGGTTTTGCCTGAAACACAGATCTGCAGCATCAGCCAGAGGGAAAATTTTTAAAATAAATTTTAATTAAATATAAGAATTATATAAGTATACACACAACATGTTTTAATCTTTATTAGGTCAACTTATCAACCAATATTACATACAAGACATTTTATTTTTAATTTTCATATAAAAACAAAGTTTTTAGAGATGTTGAAGCCGAATACCCAGTGACGGGTTCTGAACTTCATCCTCTTGATTCCTCTTGAATGAGTTGAGGTGCGCAATTGCCATCTCTAAGGTATTTGCTCAAATATGAAATTTTACAAAAGTTTTATTTCTTAGTTTTGAAAAATACAAAGTGTATATATATATATTTAAATAAGCTAGACTAGGCATGACATGTGGACATACTATGGACATGGTATAAAAGATATTAAAGCATGGTATATACACAAACATGATAGAAGAGTATGTTTACATAAGCATATATCATTGTAGCACGAAAGTAAACTAACAATCCTATACATGTATATGTACAACACAAATTCAAAAACTTTTAAATGGAGAAGTTACCGAACAAGGGCAATCTCCAAAATGTAGGTGCCTCCATGATAGCGATGCAAGCTTGATGTGATCTTTGGGCTTTGTTGCATCTACCACCCGGGCACCGTTCCCCCTAAGTCTTGGAGGAAGTATATCCACCTGTTTCATCTAAAATTGGTGGGTCTTTTGGTACCCATATCATTTTGGGTCCTTTAGGGTTAGTACCGGGGCGAACCCAAACATATTTATTATGCACATTATTTTTAGCAAAACAAAACTTTTCTAAATGGCCTTTGCGGCCACAATGCGTGCATACATAAATTTTACCACTACCATACATATAAGCATGCTTATGAGTGTGTGCATGTTTCCGTGCATGAGCATGGTGTGTATGTTTCCCTTGGGTTACTCCCTTAGGAAACCTAGAAGCAAATTTCTTTAAATCAAAGGCACATTGTTTTAGGGTTGTGTCTAATACTTCAACCCGTTTTTGCATCTCAACAAAATCATTTTTACTACATGATGCAATGGGGGTTTTCCCTTTACAAGCTAGTTTATAATTTGCAAAATCACTTTTTATTTTCTCAAAAGAACTAGACAAATTATTTTTCTCCTTTTCAATAATATTAAGTTTATCTTTCAAAGACTCATTTTCCCTTTTAACCTTTTATTATGAGATTGAGAAATCTCATATCTATGTTGTAACTCTTCAAAGAATTGAGCTAACTCATCCATTGTTAACTCATCATCATCTATTGAGTTGTCAAGAGTTACCTTTGTAGCATCGTCTCCATGTGCCATAAAACACATGTGCGCGGCGTCGTTCTCCTCTTCGGATTCCGACTCCGTGTCATCCCACGTGGCCACCATAGCTTTCTTCTTTTTATGGCCGTTCTTGGAGGTTGTGGCTTGGAGAGCGGGGCAATCCGCAATAAGGTGTCCGATCTTCTTGCAATGGAAGCAAGGACCGGGTTCTTCTCTTTTCTTCTCATATCTTCCTTGAGGTTTCCCTCTTCGGAAGTTGCTTTGCCGTCCCTTCTTATAGAACATCTTGCCCACCTTCCGGATGAGCATGGCGAAGTCCTCATCGCAATCCTCCGATGAGTCATCCTCTTCAATAGTGGTTGGAGTGACTTTGAAGGCGATTGTTTTCTTTTTGGGTGCCTCCCTTTCTTCTCTTACCTTCATCTCATCTCATGGGTTTTGAGATTGCCAATGAAGCCGGAGAAGTCCATCTCCTCTTTGTCGTTTAGCTCCTTGAGAGTTGTAGCCTTGACTTCCCAAGCTTTGGGAAGAGCCCGAATGACCTTGCGAATCTTTTGGTCATTGTCGATCTTGTCTCCTAAAGAAGATAAAGCGTTAGTGATCTTAGTAAAACGAGTGAGCATGTCATCAATGCTCTCATTTTCAAACATATAAAAGTTCTCATATTGAGAACGTAGCAAGTCAATCTTGGCTCTTTGACTTGTGACGTTCCCTCATGAGTCACAATTAGAATGTTCCAAACCTCAAATGCGGATTTACAATTTATGATGCGTGACAAATCATCCTCATTTAATGCTTGGGTTAATGCATATTGGGCTCTAGCATTAGCTTCATAATCCTTGGAGGTGTCCTCGGACCATGAGCTCTCATCGGTGGTAGGTTCAATGAAATCTTTGGTTATGGCCCTAGCTACTCTAACTCTTAGGGACTTAAGGAATAGGTTCATTTTGACCTTCCAAATAGGAAAGTTCAAACCATCAAACTTGGGTGGGGACTTGATGCTAGAAAAGTCGAGTGAAGCCATGAATGCACAATAAGTATGAATATGACAAATGAATGCAACAAATAAATATAGCCAAATAAGGATCTCCCTAAGGTTGTTAGACCAAAAATGTAGGGTTAGGCTCTGATACCAATTGAAATCACCTAGAGGGGGGGTGAATAGGTGATGGCTATATGTAATTGGCTCAAAATGCGGAATTTAAAATTTAACTAACACAAATAGCTCAAATAGAAAACTTGCTATAAAAGGAGCAATTAATAGTGCAAGAAATAAGAGTTTAGGGTTTAGAGAAATTTGAGCAATCGCAAACACGCCGATATGTTTCCGAGGTTCGAGCCACGCTCTACGTCCCCGCCTTCACACTTGAAGGATTTCCACTATTGAAGATCCCACTGGATCACCAATAAAAGGACACACTTGTCCCGTCTTTCGTGATGCCGCAACACCACCTTGAGCACACTAGCTCGCCTTGAGGCCGATGCCTCTACAACTTCACTCAAAAGAAAGATGATCACACTTGATCGAAAATATGCTCACTTGCACAATCCTAGAACCAATTTGTAGATGTAGACTTATGGGATTGTGTAGTGCAAAAGCTAGAGAGAAGTAGAGGTAAAGACTTCAAGTAGGTGTCTAAAACTTTGGGGCTTTTGGAGAGAAAATTTTGTCTAAAAGAAATCTTTTTGAAGACTTGTAAATCCTTTGAAAAACTCTTGTAAAAATATTCTTGATAGATGTCTAATAATATAGAAGTGACCTCCTATTTATAGGGGCCAAAAACTTCACCACAAATCCGTTGGGATCAAAAGACAAAAAGAAATCTGTCAGAAAAACTAGCTGTTGGAGTCTGTTAGAAATTCTGACAGAGTCCGGTCGACCGGGTCGGTCGACCGCCAACGGTCAAAAATCCGACCGTTGGGGCTCTGCGGTCGACCGCCCGGCGACCGATTTTAACCGAGAGCACTGCACAGTTTTCGGTCGTCCGGGTCGGTCGACTGATACGCACTTGCACAGAAAGTGCGCATCGGTCGACCGTACGGTCGACCGGATGCTGTCAGTTCTGAAAAATCAGAACTGTCAGAATCCAGAAAACTTGGTTTTTTTTTTTTTTTTTTGGTTTTAGGTCTAAGATATAAAGTTTTGGATCTTGTAAACACTAGAGTGTGAGCATATGTCACTACTCTAATAGGTTAAAACATTTTGATAGAAATTCTTTTGATAAAAACTTGTTTTTCCAAATATTATGTTTTTCAAAAACTTTAAACTATTTTTCCAAAAACTTGATCTAAACATGTTTATCTTTAACTCAAACTTGGAAATAGAATTTTGAAACTTACTTTGAAGTCTAGAACCAATATAAAAGGTGTGTGTAAGTGTAAATCCCATAACTCTACTTCTATCAACTAGGTTTTGACAAAATATCTAAAAAAGAAAAATACAAATACAAATCTTGGTATTCTTCTTGGTCTTGATCTTGACTTGATCTTTTCTTCATCGTCGTGTTCCCGAAGCTTCCTATTGTGCTTTACTTGGGAATGCAAATCTTTGGCGAACTCCAAACTTGTGAGTCTTGATGTGGAGCCGTCAAATCAACTTGTTTTATCCTGAAATTCTTTTCAACAAACATTGTTAAATACATAACTAGATATGGTTTGTTATCATCAAAATATCCAACAAGATATAGGGCTAATGGCCTTTGGGCCAACATATCGATCTCTGACACTAAAGTAGGTCAGACATCTAAATACCTGCAACAAATCATGTCATGAGCATCTCCACCCGACCAAATATCCAACAAAGTTTTTCCTCCTATCGCAGTCAATGACAGTCTATTCGCGAGATGGCTAGCATATTCTAAAGCCTTAGCCCAAAAAGACTTGTCTAATTTTGCATTAGACAACAAGCATTGAACCTTCTCCAGTAAGGAACAGTCCATCTCCTTAGCTGTAACACCTCGCTCCCGAAATACGTACTTAGTTGCGTATTCTGATTTTTTGATCGTATTTTTTGATTTGCTTCCAGTAGTTGCTTTTGTTTTATAAATATTTATGCGATCTTGTGTATTGGATCCAGATTTGTGGACTCAGAGTCAGCCCTAGTCTGAACTTGGGACCCGATCCAAATATATTGCTCGACCCGATCCAAATACATCATCCTTTTTTCCTTTTTCTTTCTCTTCCCTTTTTTTCCTTTTTCTTTCTCTTCCCTTTTCTTCTCTTCTTTCTTTCTTTCTCTTTTCTTTTCTTTTTTTCCTTCTTTCTTCGCCCCCGGCAACCAACAACGGTGCCTCCTCTCTCCCACCTTCCCTATTAAATTTTTTCTCCCCTCCCTCAAATTCTTCACTCTCTCCTCTCAATTTCCTCTCTACTCTCTAATCTCTCTCTTCCTCACTCTAATTTCTCCCTTCCTCCTCTCCACATCCGGCGCCACCACCACCTCCACCATGCCGTAGCGGCGCCCCAACCTCCGGCCAAGACCACCATCACTAACACCTTATCACCCCCAAACCAACACCACCACCTCCTTCATCACCACCGCCACCACCACTCTTCTCCACCTCCAAACCCAACACCCCTTAAAAATTTCCCCTTTCCTCTTTGGGGTGGCCGGCGCCATCCCAGGGCAGGGCGCCGTCGGCGATGTGCCGGTGGCCATGCGCGACCTGGGGACCTTCGGGCCCCCTGTGTGTGGTCAGAGAAGGGGACAACAACCCTTTTCCTTTCTCCTTCTCCTTTCTCTTTCCCCATTCCCTCTCTACTCTTCCTCTCCCTCTCTACTCTTCCTCTCCCTCTCTTCTCTTTGTTGGACCGCCAGCGGCCAGGGCCACCGCCGACAGCCACCGGGCCGGCCAGTCCCTCTCTCTCCCCCCTATTTCTCACTCTCTCTTTTGTCTGTCTCTCACTCTCTCTATCTCTCTCATCTCTCTCTTTATTGTTCCATTCTCTCTCTCTCTTCATTTCCTTTTCTCTCTCTAGCTTTCTCTTTCTCTCCAGCTATCTCATTCTCTCTTTAGATTTCCTCTCTCCCTTTCTCTCTAAATTTTCTCTCTTGCTCTCTCTTTTTCTGTCTCCTCTCTCTCCTCTCTCTTATTCTCTCTAAATATATTTATATATTTTAATATATTTGGTGTATGGCACGTGTTCCTGGGATTCTGGAGTTTATGACAATTTTTCAAAAACTTTTAAGCGAGTGTCCTCGCCTCGTTTTGGGTTTTCCCTCTTCATCAGGTCGACAAATATTTTATTCTGTATTTTTGTGATATTTTGTATTGGGTTGTGCCCTTATATTTCTATGTGGCTGAGTGTCCATGATTGTACATGAATATGCCTGTGATGAATGTTTGTACTAGGATAGTTTATTTCCTATACATATACCATGCCTGTGATGTTTCTCACTACTGCCTTATTACATGCGTGTGATTGACACTAACACTTCTGCTGGTATTATACCCAGCCTCCGTGTAACACCCCGCTCCCGGAATACGTACTTAGTTGCGTATTCAGATTTCTCGATCATATTTTTTGATTTACTTCCTGTATTTGTTTAGTATTATGAGCTATTTATGAGATCGCTTTGCCTTGTATCTGGATTTGTGAACTCGGAGTCAGCCCTACTCTGAATCGAGAACCCGATCCTAGGGTATTACTCGATTTGGTCTTTCTGGTATTTAGATTTGACCGATTTTAGTTTTAAACATCGTTTTCCAATATTTTAGATTTTCTATGATTTTCTGGAATTTTCCTGAATTAAATTGAAATTCTTCAAAACCGGTGTCGACCAGTGCCGCTGACCGATTCCCGGATTTTTAATTTACAAACGAAGTTGAATTTCAAGAAACGGCTTTCCTGTAATTTCTTAAAATCATATTTTCTATCTAAATACCTTTTCTGAGATTTTTCAGAATTTATCAAAATCCGGCTAACCCGGTGTAGACCGATATTGACGGTTGACTTTATGATTTTTATTTTGAAATTCTGAAAACCGATTTCACTAAAAATCTTTTTATAATATTTATTATTTTTGAGAATTTTTGGGAAGCTTTTCAAGCTACTTTATTTTTTGGACTTTTCCGGAGTTTTCGGTGTTTTCCCAGCTATCGGAATTTTATCCAGATATTTTACTCTTTTTTCATTTTTCCCTCTCCTCGCTAAAACGCGAGTTCCACCAACCTGGATTCATCATTAAATGTAGAGATTCTCTCCATACTGCATTTAATGCACTGCTAATCAATTCCAATCAAGTCATTATGACTTTCTCTCTCCTCTGTTAAACGCGACTTTCACGTTTTCTACTGGACGCGGCTTTAATTTTCGCGTCTGGTTCATTTTGGCCTGGATGCAGCTTTTGTGGAATGAAACGCAAGTTCATTCAAAAAGGTGTGGCCACATTATAATATTCTATTTCCCTTTATATATATACACCCCCTCCTCCTTTCTCTCTCCATCATTATTACTTCCTCCTCCTTTCTTCCAACAGAGAGCAGGCCACGAAAATGGCAGCCATGGGCTTGCCTTTGGCCACCCATTCTCCACCATTTATCCCTTCATTTTCTCCACCAACTACTCCACCTCATTCTCCTCCATCTCCTCCTTCATTTCAACAACAACAACAACCACAACACCACCTCCACCCTCTTCTTCTTCCTCTCTTTCCACCAAATAACCCATCTTCTCCACCACCTTCTCCACCATTCCCACCACCATCTACACCACCTTAGCCACCACCAACTGCGCCATCTTCTTCCCCTCGGAGAGCTCTTTCTAATGAACTATAGCTTCGCTCTCCGAAATCCTTTTTGCAAAATCCCATTTTTACAATATGAACTACACTTGCACCATTAAACTACCTTCTCTTTTGGAGCTTTGGCCACCCTTCCGGCCATCTCCGACCATCTCCGGCCGCCGCCGGTGACCGCCGGCCATCGCCGGCCATCCTCCCTTTCCCTTTTCATTCTTTCCTTCTCTTCTTTCCTTTCCTTCTTTCCTTGTTTTCCTTCATTCTTTCTTTCCTTTCTTTTTCATTTCCTTTCCTTTTCCTTTTCCTTGTCTTCTCTGATTTTCCTCCCAAAACTTGGGGAGATCAAAAACTGGCGTTTCCCCTTTTCTCCTAAAAATATGCGTCCCACTCACCCTCTTTCCCTGTCTCTCTCTTTCTCTCTGTTGATTGCCGACGCGGATCTCACCCTCGCGTCCAAACAGTTCCTTAACGCGAATCTTCGCGTTCTTGACATTTGTATAACGCGCCCTTCGCGTTTCTGTATCGACGCAGCGCGGAGCCCATGCTCGCGTCTGTGTCCTTCTCATGTCAACACGACGCGGAGCTCATGCCCGCGTCTGTGTTCTTTTCGTGTTAACGTGACGCGGAACCTACGTCCACGTCTGCGTTCTCCTCGTGTCCTGACTTGAACGCGGGTCTCGAACCCTGCGTTTGTGGGCATTTATGCAACGCGAACCCCGCGTCTGCGACCCCCGCGTCTCACTCTCAAGCCCGCATCTTCCTGTTCAATCTCTCTCCCCATACTCTCTTTCCCTGTACACTCTCTCTCTCCATGGACCTCTCTCTAGCTCTCACTTTCTCTCTCCTCTCTCTCTCATTCTCTTTCTCTCTCTTGATTTCCTCCTCTCTCTATCACTTTCTCTCTAACGCACTAACGCGTTGATTTTCTGGATTCCAGAGATCAGGGATTTCACTGTGTTTTTCAAGGATTTAGGCGAGTGTTCTCGCCTCTATTCGATTTTTCCCGCTTCGTCGGGTCGATTTGTATTGGCATTATGTATCACCTAACATGTTACTGCTTGATGCATGTTCCTGCTATGTTATCTCTCATCACTTGTCACCTGTCATGATATGACTTGCCACATGTCTAATATCACCTTCAAGGCATATAACACATGACACCTGATATACTACTACTTGACACTTGTTCCTTGTTATGACATGACTTATTACCTGTCACCTGCCTGATCACTTGTCATTGGCATGTTGATACCTGATACCTGTTATGATTAACTCTCTACTCATGATTATCACATTACGGGAATGTAGAACTTGATCTCTTGTTATGAACTCCTGTTATGCTTGTTATGTACTCCTGTTATGACCAGTTATGATCCTACTCATTCCCGTAATCCGATAATTATGTTAATAAGCCATAAAGAGGATAACTTGCATGGGGAATGGGAGGAAGTGATGGATGCCGGTATGATGCCTTGCTTATAGTAATGGAATACAAAACTGACGATTCGTGTTAGGGGGATTTCAGGCCCCCAGAAGATACATGTTAGGGGGATTTAAGGCCCCCAATGGCTGTGTCCCGGGCGGACGGGAACTACTATAAGTATGAGCTATCAGTTCTTCATCAGCTTCCAGTAACAAACCTCGACTTGCTTATATATGGATGTATGTGTGTTGGGATGTACACCAGAACACATACCTAGATATATGAGTCAGACGAGTAATAATAATAAAAGATGCCAACTATGTATCCTGTTATGCCTGTTATGAACTCCCGTTATGCTTGTTATGATTCATGTCATGCATGTTATGTACTCCTGTTATGACTGTTGTGTGATTTGCCACAAATGCTTTCATCGGGTTTTACATCGGATTTCCGGTTTTATGATTCTTATCATATTAGCTACTCATACTCTGTTTTGTTACCCATGTTCCATTCCATCAGTCTACTGCTCCTATCTTATTATTCCATGAGTAGTTGCTGCTTGATATCACTTGTTTTATATCTACTTGCACCTGCATGTTTATCTATGCTCGCCACCTGGCTTTCACATCACCACTCGCCGGGGAGATCTGACTCCTCTGGATCCTCATGTCCAGGTCATGGAGCTTGGAGCGTGTGGACTCCCCCAGTTGCTGATCAGAGTGGCGCAGCGATGGCGTGGATTTCCAGCAGACCGTTCAGAGCCCCATCCTTCCAGGCCCTCTTGTTCGGCTCTAGAGTTTTCCTGTTATGACTCTGAGCCTCCATTTGTACTGTTCACTCATGTACATATCTTTATAATCTCACAATTGCGCATATCAGTGATGTAATATTCATGTAATATTGGATCACCTCTGGTGATAACTTTGTAATTGTACTCA
The DNA here is from genome assembly GCA_038442645.1 of Agave tequilana. NCBI lineage: Eukaryota > Viridiplantae > Streptophyta > Magnoliopsida > Asparagales > Asparagaceae > Agave > Agave tequilana. The sequence goes on from JAVJIF010004074.1 coordinate 24,326, forward strand.
TGTGTTGGAATGTATAATGCACCACTTGCTTCCGTACTCTGATTCTTGCCTGTACTGATGCTTAGCGTATATACGTGAGGGTATTTCGGACCTGCGCATATACGTTGCAGTAACGTCTCCGTACCCGCCGTATCGGGGCGTTACAGGGTGGTATCAGAGCCTAAGCTCTCGCATCCTCAGTACGTCCAGATGGCAAATTAATGGTAAAGAAATTTGCAACTGGAATGCATGAGTCCTGGTTATACACTCCAACTACAAGTGCAGAGTTATCTATTCTTTCTTGATCATTCTTCCTTTGATTCCTAATCCCTTCCATCTTTCCCTGTTTTTGTTTTTCGTAGCCTTTATACCAACTTAAGATATGGATAGACTAGAGAGGTAGCGGCTGGTTCTGAATGAAGCTATTATATGATCTCTTCGGTCAACTCTATGGTGCTTGGGCATTCTCGACATTGATCAACGATCGAGTTATCTTTTAGAAGGAGGTATCCGGATTTTCTACGGTTATTCTATATCCTCGGCTATATCTTTCAGAGTAATCGATGCCTGGTCTTCGGAATTCTTAATTATCGGTCTTCTTTATTTATGGTCAGTATTATTTGGCATCGTTTAAAGATTTATGCGGCAGGAAGTGCAGAAGATGTCTATTTTCAGATTATTGTTCAGTCGACTTGGGAAGCCCTACCTGCAGTGATTCATATCTTGATTGGTATAATTCCTGTCCTTGTCCCTCTTGTGTTCATCTTCCCCTCATCGAAATTGCGAGGACGCAATTTTTTGTAAGGTGGATGGATTGTAACACCCCGCTCCCGGAATACGTACTTAGTTGCGTATTCAGATTTATCGATCATATTTTTTTGATTTACTTCCTATATTTGTTTTGTATTATGAGTTATTTATGAGATCGCTTTGCCTTAGATCTGGATTTGTGAACTCGGAGTCAGCCCTACTCTGAACCGAGAACCCGATCCTAGGGTATTACTCGATTTGGTCTTTCTGGTATTTAGATTTGACTGATTTTAGTTTTAAACATCGTTTTCCAATATTTTAGATTTTCTATGATTTTCTGGAATTTTCCTGAATTAAATTGAAATTCTTCAAAACCGGTGTCGACCAGTGCCGCTGACCGATTCCCGGATTTTTAATTTACAAACGAAGTTGAATTTCAAGAAACGGCTTTCCTGTAACTTCTTAAAATCATTTTTTCTATCTAAATACCTTTCTGAGATTTTTCAGAATTTATCAAAATCCGGCCAACTCGGTGTAGACCGATATTGACGGTTGACTTTATGATTTTTATTTTAAAATGGGATTGAATTTCTGAAAACCGATTTCACTAAAAATCTTTTTATAATATTTATTATTTTTGAGAATTTTTGGGAAGCTTTCCAAGCTACTTTATTTTTTGGACTTTTCCGGAGTTTTCGGTGTTTTCCCAGCTACCGGAATTTTATCCAGATATTTTACTCTTTTTTCCATTTTTCCCTCTCCTCGCTAAAACGCAAGTTCCACCAACCTGGATTCATCATTAAATGCAGAGATTCTCTCCATACTGCATTTAATGCACTGCTAATCAATTCCAATCGAGTCATTATGACTTTCTCTCTCCTCTGTTAAACGCGACTTTCACGTTTTCTACTGGACGCGGCTTTAATTTCCGCGTCTGGTTCATTTTGGCCTGGACGCAGCTTTTGTGGAATGAAACGCAAGTTCATTCAAAAAGGTGTGGCCACATTATAATATTCTATTTCCCTTTATATATATACACCCCCTCCTCCTTTCTCTCTCCATCATTGTTACTTCCTCCTCCTCCTTTCTTCCAACAGAGAGCAGGCCACGAAAATGGCAGCCATGGGCTTGCCTTTGGCCACCCATTCTCCACCATTTATCCCTTCATTGTCTCCACCAACTACTCCACCTCATTCTCCTCCATCTCCTCCTTCATTTCAACAACAACAACAACCACAACACCACCTCCACCCTCTTCTTCTTCCTCTCTTTCCACCAAATAACCCATCTTCTCCACCACCATCTCCACCATTCCCACCACCACCTACACCACCTTAGCCACCACCAACTGCGCCATCCTCTTCCCCTCGCTCTTTCTAATGAACTATAGCTTCGCTCACCGAAACCCTTTTTGCAAAATCCCATTTTTACAATATGAACTACACTTGCACCATTAAACTACCTTCTCTTTTGGAGCTTTGGCCACCCTTCCGGCCATCTCCGACCATCTCCGGCCGCCGCCGGTGACCGCCGGCCATCGCCGGCCATCCTCCCTTTCCCTTTTCATTCTTTCCTTCTCTTCTTTCCTTTCCTTCTTTCCTTTTTTTCCTTCATTCTTTCTTTCCTTTCTTTTTCATTTCCTTTCCTTTTCCTTTTCCTTGTCTTCTCTGATTTTCCTCCCAAAACTTGGGGAGATCAAAAACTGGCGTTTCCCCTTTTCTCCCAAAAACATGCGTCCCACTCACCCTCTTTCCCTGTCTCTCTCTTTCTCTCTGTTGATTGCCGACGCGGATCTCACCCTCGCGTCCAAACAGTACCTTAACGCAAATCTTCGCGTTCTTGACATTTGTATAACGCGCCCTTCGCATTTCTGTATCGACGCGGCGCGGAGCCCATGCTCGCGTCTGTGTCCTTCTCATGTCAACACGACGCGGAGCTCATGCCCGCGTCTGTGTTCTTCTCGTGTTAACGTGACGCGGAACCTACGTCCACGTCTGCGTTCTCCTCGTGTCCTGACTTGAACGCGGGTCTCGAACCCTGCGTTTGTGGGCATTTATGCAACACGAACCCCGCGTCTGCGACCCCCGCGTCTCACTCTCAAGCCCGCATCTTCCTGTTCAATCTCTCTCCCCATACTCTCTTTCCCTGTACACACTCTCTCTCTCCATGGACCTCTCTCTAGCTCTCACTTTCTCTCTCCTCTCTCTCATTCTCTTTCTCTCTCTTGATTTCCTCCTCTCTCTATTAGTTTCTCTCTAACGCACTAACGCGTTGATTTTCTGGATTCCAAAGATCAGGGATTTCACTGTGTTTTTCAAGGATTTAGGCGAGTGTTCTCGCCTCTATTCGATTTTCCCCGCTTCGTCGGGTCGATTTGTATTGGCATTATGTATCACCTAACATGTTACTGCTTGATGCATGTTCCTTCTATGTTATCTCTTATCACTTGTCACCTGTCATGATATGACTTGCCACATGTCTAATATCACCTTCAAGGCATATAACACATGACACCTGATATACTGCTACTTGACACTTGTTCCTTGTTATGACATGACTTATTACCTGTCACCTGCCTGATCACTTGTCATTGGCATGTTGATACCTGATACCTGTTATGATTAACTCTCTACTCATGATTATCACATTACGGGAATGTAGAACTTGATCTTTTGTTATGAACTCCTGTTATGCTTGTTATGTACTCCTGTTATGACCAGTTATGATCCTACTCATTCCCGTAATCCGATAATTATGTTAATAAGCCATAAAGAGGATAACTTGCATGGGGAATGGGAGGAAGTGATGGATGCCGGTATGATGCCTTGCTTATAGTAATGGAATACAAAACTGACGATTCGTGTTAGGGGGATTTCAGGCCCCCAGAAGATGCGTGTTTGGGGATTTAAGGCCCCCAATGGCTGTGTCCCGGGCGGACGGGAACTACTATAAGTATGTGCTATCAGTTCTTCATCAGCTTCCAGTAACAAATCTCGACTTGCTTATATATGGATGTATGTGTGTTGGGATGTACACCAGAACACATACCTAGATATATGAGTCAGACGAGTAATAATAATAAAAGATGCCAACTATGTATCTTGTTATGCCTGTTATGAACTCCCGTTATGCTTGTTATGATTCATGTCATGCCTGTTATGACTGTTGTGTGATTTGCCACAAATGCTTTCATCGGGTTTTACATCGGATTTCCGGTTTTATGATTCTTATCATATTAGCTACTCATACTCTGTTTTGTTACCCATGTTCCATTCCATCAGTCTACTGCTCCTATCTTATTATTCCATGAGTAGTTCCTGCTTGATATCACTTGTTTTATATCTACTTGCTCCTGCATGTTTATCTATGCTCGCCACCTGGCTTTCACATCACCACTCGCCGGGGAGATCTGACTCCTCTGGATCCTCATGTCCAGGTCATGGAGCTTGGAGCGTGTGGACTCCCCCAGTTGCTGATCAGAGTGGCGCAGCGGTGGCGTGGATTTCCAGCAGACCGTTCAGAGCCCCATCCTTCCAGGCCCTCTTGTTCGGCTCTAGAGTTTTCCTGTTATGACTCTAAGCCTCCATTTGTACTGTTCACTCATGTACATATCTTTGTAATCTCGCAATTGCGCATATCAGTGATGTAATATTCATGTAATATTGGATCACCTCTGGTGATAACTTTGTAATTGTAGTCATGTGTTGGAATGTATAATGCACCACTTGCTTCCGTACTCTGATTCTTGCCTGTACTGATGCTTAGCGTATATACGTGAGGGTATTTCGGACCTGCGTATATACGTTGCAGTAACGTCTCCGTACCCGCCAGATCGGGGCGTTACAGGGTGGTATCAGAGCTTAGGTTCTCGCATCCTCAGTACGTCCAGATGGCAAATTAATGGTAAAGAAATTTGCAACTGGAATGCATGAGTCCTGGTTATACACTCCAACTACAAGTGCAGAGTTATCTATTCTTTCTTGATCATTCTTCCTTTGATTCCTAATCCCTTCCATCTTTCCCTGTTTTTGTTTTTCATAGCCTTTATACCAACTTAAGATATGGATAGACTAGAGAGGTAGCGGCTGGTTCTGAATGAAGCTATTATATGATCTCTTCGGTCAACTCTATGGTGCTCGGGCATTCTCGACATTGATCAACGATCGAGTTATCTTTCAGAAGGAGGTATCCGGATTTTCTACGGTTATTCTATATCCTCGGCTATATCTTTCAGAGTAATCGATGCCTGGTCTTCGGAATTCTTAATTATCGGTCTTCTTTATTTATGGTCAGTATTATTTGGCATCGTTTAAAGATTTATGCGGCAGGAAGTGCAGAAGATGTCTATTTTCAGATTATTGTTCAGTCGACTTGGGAAGCCCTACCTGCAGTGATTCATATCTTGATTGGTATAATTCCTGTCTTTGTCCCTCTTGTGTTCATCTTCCCCTTATCGAAATTGCGAGGACGCAATTTTTTGTAAGGTGGATGGATTGTAACACCCCGCTCCCGGAATACGTACTTAGTTGCGTATTCAGATTTCTCGATCATATTTTTTGATTTACTTCCTGTATTTGTTTTGTATTATGAGTTATTTATGAGATCGCTTTGCCTTGGATCTGGATTTGTGAACTCAGAGTCAGCCCTACTCTGAACCGAGAACTCGATCCTAGGGTATTACTCGATTTGGTCTTTCTGGTATTTAGATTTGACTGATTTTAGTTTTAAACATCGTTTTCCAATATTTTAGATTTTCTATGATTTTCTGGAATTTTCCTGAATTAAATTGAAATTCTTCAAAACCGGTGTCGACCAGTGCCGCTGACCGATTCCCGGATTTTTAATTTACAAACGAAGTTGAATTTCAAGAAACGGCTTTCTTGTAACTTCTTAAAATCATATTTTCTATCTAAATATCTTTTCTGAGATTTTTCAGAATTTATCAAAATCCGGCCAATCCGGTGTAGACCGATATTGACGGTTGACTTTATGATTTTTATTTTGAAAATGGGATTGAATTTCTAAAAACCGATTTCACTAAAAATCTTTTTATAATATTTATTATTTTTGAGAATTTTTGGGAAGCTTTCCAAGCTACTTTATTTTTTGGACTTTTCCGGAGTTTTCGGTGTTTTCCCAGCTACCGGAATTTTATCCAGATATTTTACTCTTTTTTCATTTTTTTCTCTCCTCGCTAAAACGCGAGTTCCACCAACCTGGATTCATCATTAAATGCAGAGATTCTCTCCATACTGCATTTAATGCACTGCTAATCAATTCCAATCGAGTCATTATGACTTTCTCTCTCCTCTGTTAAACGCGACTTTCGCGTTTTCTACTGGACGCGGCTTTAATTTCCGCGTCTGGTTCATTTTGGCCTGGACGCAGCTTTTGTGGAATGAAACGCAAGTTCATTCAAAAAGGTGTGGCCACATTATAATATTCTATTTCCCTTTATATATATACACCCCCTCCTCCTTTCTCTCTCCATCATTATTACTTCTTCCTCCTCCTTTCTTCCAACAGAGAGCAGGCCACGAAAATGGCAGCCATGGGCTTGCCTTTGGCCACCCATTCTCCACCATTTATCCCTTCATTGTCTCCACCAACTACTCCACCTCATTCTCCTCCATCTCCTCCTTCATTTCAACAACAACAACAACCACAACACCACCTCCACCCTCTTCTTTTTCCTCTCTTTCCACCAAATAACCCATCTTCTCAACCACCTTCTCCACCATTCTCACCACCACCTACACCACCTTAGCCACCACCAACTGCGCCATCTTCTTCCCCTCGGAGAGCTCTTTCTAATGAACTATAGCTTCGCTCTCCAAAACCCTTTTTGCAAAATCCCATTTTTACAATATGAACTACACTTGCACCATTAAACTACCTTCTCTTTCGGAGCTTTGGCCACCCTTCCGGCCATCTCCGACCATCTCCGGCCGCCGCTGGTGACCGCCGGCCATCGCCGGCCATCCTCCCTTTCCCTTTTCATTCTTTCCTTCTCTTCTTTCCTTTCCTTCTTTCCTTGTTTTCCTTCATTCTTTCTTTCCTTTCTTTTTCATTTCCTTTCCTTTTCCTTTTCCTTGTCTTCTCTGATTTTCCTTCCCAAAACTTGGGGAGATCAAAAACTGGCGTTTTCCCTTTTCTCCCAAAAACATGCGTCCCACTCACCCTCTTTCCCTGTCTCTCTCTTTCTCTCTGTTGATTGCCGACGCGGATCTCACCCTCGCGTCCAAAAAGTTCCTTAACGCGAATGTTCGCGTTCTTGACATTTGTATAACGCGCCCTTCGCGTTTTTGTATCGACGCGGCGCGGAGCCCATGCTCGCGTCTGTGTCCTTCTCATGTCAACACGACGCGGAGCTCATGCCCGCGTCTGTGTTCTTCTCGTGTTAACGTGACGCGGAACCTACGTCCACGTCTGCGTTCTCCTCGTGTCCTGACTTGAACGCGGGTCTCGAACCCTGCGTTTGTGGGCATTTATGCAACGCGAACCCCTCGTCTGCGACCCCCGCGTCTCACTCTCAAGCCCGCATCTTCCTGTTCAATCTCTCTCCCCATACTCTCTTTCCCTGTACACTCTCTCTCTCCATGGACCTCTCTCTAGCTCTCACTTTCTCTCTCCTCTCTCTCATTCTCTTTCTCTCTCTTGATTTCCTCCTCTCTCTATCACTTTCTCTCTAACGCACTAACGCGTTGATTTTCTGGATTCCAGAGATCAGGGATTTCACTGTGTTTTTCAAGGATTTAGGCGAGTGTTCTCGCCTCTATTCGATTTTCCCCGCTTTGTCGGGTCGATTTGTATTGGCATTATGTATCACCTAACATGTTACTGCTTGATGCATGTTCCTGCTATGTTATCTCTTATCACTTGTCACCTGTCATGATATGACTTGCCACATGTCTAATATCACCTTCAAGGCATATAACACATGACACCTGATATACTGCTACTCGACACTTGTTCCTTGTTATGACATGACTTATTACCTGTCACCTGCCTGATCACTTGTCATTGGCATGTTGATACCTGATACCTGTTATGATTAACTCTCTACTCATGATTATCACATTACGGGAATGTAGAACTTGATCTCTTGTTATGAACTCCTGTTATGCTTGTTATGTACTCCTGTTATGACCAGTTATGATCCTACTCATTCCCGTAATCCGATAATTATGTTAATAAGCCATAAAGAGGATAACTTGCATGGGGAATGAGAGGAAGTGATGGATGCCGGTATGATGCCTTGCTTATAGTAATGGAATACAAAACTGACGATTCGTGTTAGGGGGATTTCAGGCCCCCAGAAGATGCGTGTTAGGGGGATTTAAGGCCCCCAATGGCTGTGTCCTGGGCGGACGGGAACTACTATAAGTATGAGCTATCAGTTCTTCATCAGCTTCCAGTAACAAACCTCGACTTGCTTATATATGGATGTATGTGTGTTGGGATGTACACCAGAACACATTGTAATACCCCGTTCCTGGAACACGTACTTAGTTGCGTATTCAGTTTTTCGATCGTATTTTTCGATTTACTTCCTGTATTTGACCGATTTCAGTTTCAAATATTATTTTCCAATATTCTAGATTTTATATGATTTTCTGGAATTTTCCTGAATTTAATTCAATATTTTTCAAAACCGGTGTCGACCAGTGCCGCTGATCGATTCTCGGATTTTTAATTCACAAACAGTTAGGAATTTCTAGAAAGTCCTTTGGACATTATTTCTTAAAATCATATTTCTTACTTAAATACTTTTTCTGAGAATTTTATGAATTTATGAAAATTCCAACGGAGTCGGTAGTTAACTGATTCCGGGATTTTTAGTTTTAAAACTATAAATTATTTCTTCAAACGGATTTCACTATGAGTCTTCATATATTATTCTTGATCTTTGGTAAAATTTACGAGTCGTTCCGAGATACTTGAATTTCGGACGATTTCGGTATTTTCCGAAATGTTTTCCGTATCCTCGACTTAAACCCGGGAATCCGTGTTTTCAATATTTTCTATTTTTAATTCCAAGAGAATATCTTCTCTTTATCATTTCTTTTCCTTTTTCCTTTTTCTTATTTTCCTTTCCTTCCTCCACAAGCCACAAGATTTCCAATTTCCAAAATTCCAATCTTTTCCAAATTTCCAACAAAACCCACACTCTTCCACCAACTTCTACCATTAATGCCCCCTTTCTCTCTCTCTTCCATGGCCGGCCATGATTGGCCAAGGGAGACAACTCACCTCCCCTATTTGCACAAAACCCCCTCTCTTCTATCTTATTTACACCTCCTTTACAAAATCTAAATCTTATATAAACTTTCCTTTACATTTTTATTTCTCTTTTCTTCACTTTAACAAGAAATTAGCCTTCACATTTCCTTCTCCATCTCAACCTCAACCACCTACTTCCAAAACATCACCTAGGTCTTCATCTCCATCTCAAGCAACAACAACTTTTGGATAGAGATCGCATCTTTCTTCGTCGGAGTATCGTCAAGAATCACCTTGGTGCTATTCGTCGACCACGACCTTTCCGAACTCGTACAAGCTTCGAGTAATCAATCCTAGTGAGTAGTTTTACTCACCAAGACTTGTCTAATTCCTAGTTTACTTGTGTTCACCTATCTTATATAATTGTAGCTTCAAAATCATATTTTTAGATCATCAAACACAATCATCAAAGACTCTATTTTGTACTCTGTTTTCCACGATTAGTCGACTTGACCTAGGGATTAGTCGACTAACCCATCTGTTTTGAAACGTGACCTTGTCTGGAGCACAGTTTTAGTCGACTTAGGCTATTTATTAGTCGACTAGAAATCCTTGTTAGTCGACTACACTTTCCACCCTAGTCGACTAACCTTTCCTGAACCAGAAACCCAACTCTCGGCTCCAGTCGACTTATCCTAACTATTAGTCGACTTGGTATCCGTAGTCGACTACCCATTCCTCCCTAGTCGACTACTTTTTCCTGAAATAAAACATCAACTCTCTGTATTCCAGTTTTAGTCGACTTGCGTATCCGTTAGTCGACTTGAGATCATTGTTAGTCGACTACACTTTCCACCCTAGTCGACTAACTTTTCCTGAATTAGAATTCCAACTCTCTGGAACCCAGTTTTAGTCGACTAATCCAGACTGTTAGTCGACTAGAGACCTCTATTAGTCGACTAATCATTCCACCTAGTCGACTAATTTAGGCTGTTTATTATAGTTGATTTCTTTTCTGAATTTGGATCTTACCCTTGATACATGTGTGATATATTATTCTTGTTTATGCTTCATGACTGGTACTTCATGACCTATTACTTGATGGATGTTATCTCATGTTACTTCAAGGCTTGTTATTGTATATTCTCATTTCATAACTTGTTAATTGATTAATATCACCTCTTATCATGCTATCACTTAAAACCGAGCATGATACACTCGACTTTTGTATAAAATGGACCAACTTACATTGGGAAGGGGGAAAACATGCGGATATCAATATGTGTACATGTTTACAGTGGTATTAGGTATGTTGTGCAACTAAATTTCCGGTCTAACCTGTGGGCCTCCAGGGGACCGAGGGGAGTGCTTGCTCCCTCTTCCTGATTACTTCATGATAAAGGGCATACATAAGTCCCTCCTGATAGGCCTTGCGGCTGGTTCCGTCACCAAGCAACGGAACACCCTGGACCGTGGTCCCGGGCATGCACGGGACCCACTGTAAACATAGTTCGTTGATAATCCCGCTGGTTTCCAATAACAACCTTGCTTTACTAGGATATGGATCTATGTGCGCTGGGACGCTGGGTCACATAGCTAGATATCACAGTAAGACAAGTAATAATAATAATAGACTTTAATTGTGGATCCATCGTATTCGGACTTTATTCTTTATGCTTTTATTTCTTGCTGATTTATATTCATTATACTGTTCCATATTTCCTATATCTGTCTCTTAGCCATTTGGCTATCGCCTGTTCATTGTTGGGAGGTCCTGACTCCCTTGGATTTGTATGTTCAGGTTCCGAAGCTTGGACCGAAGTGGAACCATCCACAGAGGATCAAGCTTATCTTAGTGAGCAAGCCGAATAGTTCCTGTTCTTCGAGCCAGTCTTCTCTTTTGACTCACGGGATCTTCATCCATCACGTGAGCATTTTGTGTACCTATTGTAGATTTTACTTTTGGGCTTGGTTGTGATAAAAGACACTTGTAAAGTGTAATAGTTTATCATATCCTGTATAACTTTGTAATTGTACTTTTATGTTGGCATATGAATGAATACTACGCTTTGTCGTGTACTCTGATCCTTGTTGTACTTTTATGCTTAGCGTATATACGTGGGGGCACCTTTTGACCTACGCATATACGTCGCAGTGACGTCCCCGTATCCGTGGATCAGGGCGTTACAGGTTGGTATCAGAGCCTAGGCTCTCACACCTAAAGTACAATCAAGCAGCAAATTCCAGTAATTTGCAATTGCCAACTACAATGTACAAAGTTATCGAGTCCTTCTTGATTCCTTCCCTTGTGTCCTAAAATCCTTCCATTTTCCCAATTCCAGTTATCTTTTCCCCAACTCGGTATGGAGAGAAGGACGGGTCGTAGCAATTCGGGACAAGTATCGAATGGACCTGCGGGAGAGAATACCGATATTCTGAGGGTCATTCAGACGATGATGGAGAACCAGCAGCAACAAACTGAACTCCTCCGACAAGAGTTGACAGCTCCAAAGGAACAGAGGCCGGGGAATATATCAGACTTCAGACGGCTGCAGCCAGCCATATTCACGGGTGGAGAGAAACCCCTGGATGCTGAGCAATGGTTGACAGACACCTCAGATCTGCTGAATGCAGCCAGAGTACCAAAGGAGAACCAAGTGGAGGTCGCCAAGATTCAATTGAAAGATGTAGCTAGAACTTGGTGGCTAGCTGAGGAGGCAAGACTGGAGAAGCCTGTCACCTGGGACACATTCTCCAAGAGTTTCTACAGTAGATTCTTCCCTGCTACTGCTCAGAAGGACATGGAAGAGCAGTTCATCAGACTTCAGCAATGGAATAAGTCCGTGGATGAGTATGCCGCGGAATTTCTCAGACTTAGCCGCTTTGCTCCGTATATGGTGACGGATGAGGAGAAGCGGGCAAGCAGATTCCAGCAGGGCTTGCAGATGGACATACAGGTTTTCTTAATGCCCCAGCAGCTGAAGACTTATTCAGAAGTCCTCACCATAGCTCGAGAAGTGGAGCGAGGACTAGAGAAGAAGAAAGTGAACCTGATGAGGAACCAGGCCATGAAGAGGCCGTTTCCACCAATGGGAAGAGGAGGCCCATACAGAGCAGCAAAGGTTCAGGCAATGAGGCAACCATTCAGACCAGCTCCTTACCAGATGACTCAACCAGGTCCTATCTGCAACTTTTGCCAGAAACCGGGTCATTCTCAGCAGAATTGCCGTAGGGCAAATGGATTATGCCTGGTGTGTGGATCCCGAGACCATTCTATAGAAGCCTGTCCACACAGAAGAATGGGGATTACCAATCAAGCTTTGCCGGCACTTCAGGGACCGAATGGACAGAGATCACTTCCAGGGCCACTTGGACAGAGGAACCAGGGACCGATGATGAGGAGAGCTCTTCCCCCTCCTCCACAACAAGCTTTTCGCCCAGCCCAGAGAGGAGCTAGGACTGCAGCAGGGCGTGGAAGGGGTCAAGCTTATAATTTGACGGAAGAAGAGGCTGAGGCTTCTGAGGAAGTGATAACAGGTAAAATCAGGGTGCATTCTAAACCTGTTCTAGCTCTCTTCGATTCCGGTGCTTCCCATTGTTATATCTCAGATCATTTTGTGGCATTGCATTCTATACCTGTTAGATCTTTAGACCACAAATGGAAGATCAGTACAGGGAATGGGGTAGTCATATCTACTAGAGTTTGTGCTGATTGTCCAGTAGAACTTTGTGATAAGACCTTGGCCATAGATATGCTCGTACTAGATACCAAAGGGTACGATGTAATCTTAGGCATGACCTGGCTCAGTCAGTACTATGCAGTTATTGACTGTAGGGAGAAGAAGATTAATTTCAGGATCCCTTTTCAGCCGGAATTCCAATTTAGTGGAGAAGTGAGGTCTACCAAGAGAAAGACTCGGATGACTACTTCGGAGATCCAGAAGGGAGTACCGGTGTGGGATGAATTCCCAGGAGTGTTTGCTGAGATTTCAGGACTGCCACCTGAAAGGATGATTGAGTTCTCTATTGATACTATTCCAGGCTCAGCTCCTATATCCAAGGCTCCGTACAGGATGGCACCCACGGAGTTAGAGATCCTAAAGAAGCAACTGCAGGAATACTCAGATAAGGGATTAATTCGACCAAGTACTTCACCATGGGGAGCTCCAGTACTATTGGCAAACAAAAAGGATGGTGGTAAAAGGCTTTGTATTGATTATAGAGAATTGAACAAAGTTACCATCAAGAACAAGTATCCCTTACCCAGGATTGATGATCTGTTTGATCAGCTTCATGGAGCCCGAGTATTCTCTAAACTAGATTTACAGTCGGGTTACCATCAGCTGAGGGTGAAGAAAGAAGATATTCCGAAGACGGCATTCAGGACCCGTTATGGCCACTATGAGTTTCTAGTTATGCCTTTCGGAGTCACCAATGCCCCTGCAGTTTTCATGGATTTGATGAACAGAGTGTTCTCGCCCTATCTGGATCAGTTCGTTGTTGTTTTCATAGATGACATCTTGATCTATTCAAAGAACAACGGGGAGCATGCAGAACACTTGAGGATTGTATTGCAGACTCTCCAGCAGGAGCAGCTTCATGCTAAGAGGAGCAAGTGTGATTTCTGGTTGGACAGTATAGCCTTCCTTGGACACATGGTTTCAGCGGAAGGAATTTCAGTCGACCCCAGCAAAGTCCAGGCAGTGAAGGATTGGCCTATTCCCAGGACGGTGACTGAGATTAAGAGTTTTCTTGGGCTAGCCGGATATTACAGACGCTTTGTCCAAGATTTCTCTAAAATTGCTGCCCCGTTGACCAAGCTCACCCGGAAAGGGGAAAGGTACATATGGACAGAGGAGTGTACTGCAGCATTTGAGCAATTGAAGCAAAGGCTCATTTCAGCTCCAATCTTGAGGACTCCCTCAGGAAGAGGAGGGATGGTCATATTCAGTGATGCATCCGGAAAAGGCCTGGGATGTGTACTAATGCAACATGATCATGTTATAGCATATGCATCTAGGCAACTGAAGCTTCATGAACGGAATTACCCAACTCATGACTTGGAACTAGCAGCTGTTATATTTGCTTTGAAGATCTGGAGGCATTATCTTCTGGGAGACAAAGTGTTGATATACACGGATCACAAGAGCCTCAAGTATATCTTCTCACAGAAAGAGTTGAATATGAGACAGAGAAGGTGGCTTGAACTGATGGCGGACTATGATATTGACTTGCAATATCACCCGGGCAAGGTCAATACAGTACCAGATGCACTGAGCAGGAAGCCAGAGAATAGAGTACTAGTCCAAATTACTCAGCAAAAGGAGTTGATTCAAGACATCATCAGATTGGATTTAATGTTGGTACAAGAAGCTGAGAAGGCAGGACAGTTCATGACTTTGCAGATTCAGTCATCATTGATAGATGAGATCAAGGAAGCTCAAAAGGAAGACCCCAGATTACAGAAATTCCGAGCTCAGGTAGAGGCTGGATTGAGGACTGATATCTGTATTCATCCAGATGGTGCATTATATTTTGGAAGTAGAATTTGTGTTCCCCAAGGAGAAGTTCGACAGAAGATCCTAGCAGAAGCTCACAGTTCAGCCTATTCTATACACCCAGGGGGAACCAAGATGTATCAAGACATAAAGAAGCAGTTTTGGTGGAATGCTATGAAGAGGGAGATAGCCCAGTATGTAGCCAAGTGCTTAGTTTGCCAGCAGATAAAGATAGAGCATCAGAGGACAGCTGGACTTCTACAACCATTACCGATACCCGAGTGGAAGTGGGAACACATCACCATGGATTTTGTCACGGCATTACCTCGCAGTCCTAAGGGTAATAATGCTGTGTGGGTAATCATTGATCGCCTCACCAAGTCAGCTCACTTCTTACCATTTCGGGTAGGTCAAACAACAGAGGTTCTGGCAGACAAGTACATGAAGGAGATAGTTCGTCTACATGGAGTTCCAGTTAGTATTGTATCTGATAGAGACACCAGATTCAGATCTCATTTCTGGGAAAGTCTCCAAGAAAGCCTGGGAACTCGTCTGAAATTCAGTACTTCATATCATCCTCAGACAGACGGACA
Organism: Agave tequilana; assembly: GCA_038442645.1. Lineage (NCBI taxonomy): Eukaryota > Viridiplantae > Streptophyta > Magnoliopsida > Asparagales > Asparagaceae > Agave > Agave tequilana. The sequence goes on from JAVJIF010004074.1 coordinate 39,369, forward strand.
ATCTGAGAGGACTATCCAGATTCTTGAAGACATGTTGAGGGCCTGTATGATTGAATTCAAGGGATCATGGGAAGACCATCTTCATCTGGCTGAGTTTTCTTATAACAACAGTTATCAGGCAAGTATCAAGATGGCACCATTTGAGGCATTGTATGGAAGAAAGTGTAGGTCACCGATTTGTTGGGATGAAGTCGGTGAGAGGAGACTTTTGGGGCCAGAGATCCTGATTCAGACAACAGAGAAAGTCAGAATCATCAGAGATCACCTCAGGGCAGCACAGAGTCGGCAGAAAAGTTGGGCTGACACACAGAGAAGGCTATTGGAATTCCAGACAGGAGATCATGTATTTTTGAAGATATCACCCACCAAAGGGGTAATCCGGTTCGGTACTCGTGGAAAGCTTAGTCCGAGATATATTGGCCCATTTGAGATTTTGGACCGAGTGGGAGATGTGTCTTATCGATTGGCATTACCGCCATCGTTGGACGGAGTTCACAATGTATTCCACGTATCTCAGTTGAGGAAGTATGTCAAAGATGATAGTCATATCCTGGATCACTCCGAACTGGAACTACAACCGGGTTTGTCCTATCAAGAGCAGCCGATGGCCATTTTGGATAGAAGTGTTAAGACACTAAAGAACAAGGCAATACCATTAGTGTTGGTATCTTGGAACAGGCATGCGCCAGGAGAGGCCACGTGGGAGCGAGAGGATGTTATCCGAGAGTGTTATCCTCAACTCTTCACAACCTGATTTGGTAAAACTCCTTCTTCTTATTCTTCTCTACTATTATCCATCTTCTTATCCTTCCCTACTGTTACCTTTCCTGTTACCTTTACCTTCCTGAAATTTCGAGGACGAAATTTTTTATAAGGTGGATGGATTGTAATACCCCGTTCCTGGAACACGTACTTAGTTGCGTATTCAGTTTTTCGATCGTATTTTTCGATTTACTTCCTGTATTTGACCGATTTCAGTTTCAAATATTATTTTCCAATATTCTAGATTTTATATGATTTTCTGGAATTTTCCTGAATTTAATTCAATATTTTTCAAAACCGGTGTCGACCAGTGCCGCTGATCGATTCTCGGATTTTTAATTCACAAACAGTTAGGAATTTCTAGAAAGTCCTTTAGACATTATTTCTTAAAATCATATTTCTTACTTAAATACTTTTTCTGAGAATTTTATGAATTTATGAAAATTCCAACGGAGTCGGTAGTTAACTGATTCCGGGATTTTTAGTTTTAAAACTATAAATTATTTCTTCAAACGGATTTCACTATGAGTCTTCATATATTATTCTTGATCTTTGGTAAAATTTACGAGTCGTTCCGAGATACTTGAATTTCGGACGATTTCGGTATTTTCCGAAATGTTTTCCGTATCCTCGACTTAAACCCGGGAATCCGTGTTTTCAATATTTTCTATTTTTAATTCCAAGAGAATATCTTCTCTTTATCATTTCTTTTCCTTTTTCCTTTTTCTTATTTTCCTTTCCTTCCTCCACAAGCCACAAGATTTCCAATTTCCAAAATTCCAATCTTTTCCAAATTTCCAACAAAACCCACACTCTTCCACCAACTTCTACCATTAATGCCCCTTTCTCTCTCTCTTCCATGGCCGGCCATGATTGGCCAAGGGAGACAACTCACCTCCCCTATTTGCACAAAACCCCCTCTCTTCTATCTTATTTACACCTCCTTTACAAAATCTAAATCTTATATAAACTTTCCTTTACATTTTTATTTCTCTTTTCTTCACTTTAACAAGAAATTAGCCTTCACATTTCCTTCTCCATCTCAACCTCAACCACCTACTTCCAAAACATCACCTAGGTCTTCATCTCCATCTCAAGCAACAACAACTTTTGGATAGAGATCGCATCTTTCTTCGTCGGAGTATCGTCAAGAATCACCTTGGTGCTATTCGTCGACCACGACCTTTCCGAACTCGTACAAGCTTCGAGTAATCAATCCTAGTGAGTAGTTTTACTCACCAAGACTTGTCTAATTCCTAGTTTACTTGTGTTCACCTATCTTATATAATTGTAGCTTCAAAATCATATTTTTAGATCATCAAACACAATCATCAAAGACTCTATTTTGTACTCTGTTTTCCCACGATTAGTCGACTTGACCTAGGGATTAGTCGACTAACCCATCTGTTTTGAAACGTGACCTTGTCTGGAGCACAGTTTTAGTCGACTTAGGCTATTTATTAGTCGACTAGAAATCCTTGTTAGTCGACTACACTTTCCACCCTAGTCGACTAACCTTTCCTGAACCAGAAACCCAACTCTCGGCTCCAGTCGACTTATCCTAACTATTAGTCGACTTGGTATCCGTAGTCGACTACCCATTCCTCCCTAGTCGACTACTTTTTCCTGAAATAAAACATCAACTCTCTGTATTCCAGTTTTAGTCGACTTGCGTATCCGTTAGTCGACTTGAGATCATTGTTAGTCGACTACACTTTCCACCCTAGTCGACTAACTTTTCCTGAATTAGAATTCCAACTCTCTGGAACCCAGTTTTAGTCGACTAATCCAGACTGTTAGTCGACTAGAGACCTCTATTAGTCGACTAATCATTCCACCTAGTCGACTAATTTAGGCTGTTTATTATAGTTGATTTCTTTTCTGAATTTGGATCTTACCCTTGATACATGTGTGATATATTATTCTTGTTTATGCTTCATGACTGGTACTTCATGACCTATTACTTGATGGATGTTATCTCATGTTACTTCAAGGCTTGTTATTGTATATTCTCATTTCATAACTTGTTAATTGATTAATATCACCTCTTATCATGCTATCACTTAAAACCGAGCATGATACACTCGACTTTTGTATAAAATGGACCAACTTACATTGGGAAGGGGGAAAACATGCGGATATCAATATGTGTACATGTTTACAGTGGTATTAGGTATGTTGTGCAACTAAATTTCCGGTCTAACCTGTGGGCCTCCAGGGGACCGAGGGGAGTGCTTGCTCCCTCTTCCTGATTACTTCATGATAAAGGGCATACATAAGTCCCTCCTGATAGGCCTTGCGGCTGGTTCCGTCACCAAGCAACGGAACACCCTGGACCGTGGTCCCGGGCATGCACGGGACCCACTGTAAACATAGTTCGTTGATAATCCCGCTGGTTTCCAATAACAACCTTGCTTTACTAGGATATGGATCTATGTGCGCTGGGACGCTGGGTCACATAGCTAGATATCACAGTAAGACAAGTAATAATAATAATAGACTTTAATTGTGGATCCATCGTATTCGGACTTTATTCTTTATGCTTTTATTTCTTGCTGATTTATATTCATTATACTGTTCCATATTTCCTATATCTGTCTCTTAGCCATTTGGCTATCGCCTGTTCATTGTTGGGAGGTCCTGACTCCCTTGGATTTGTATGTTCAGGTTCCGAAGCTTGGACCGAAGTGGAACCATCCACAGAGGATCAAGCTTATCTTAGTGAGCAAGCCGAATAGTTCCTGTTCTTCGAGCCAGTCTTCTCTTTTGACTCACGGGATCTTCATCCATCACGTGAGCATTTTGTGTACCTATTGTAGATTTTACTTTTGGGCTTGGTTGTGATAAAAGACACTTGTAAAGTGTAATAGTTTATCATATCCTGTATAACTTTGTAATTGTACTTTTATGTTGGCATATGAATGAATACTACGCTTTGTCGTGTACTCTGATCCTTGTTGTACTTTTATGCTTAGCGTATATACGTGGGGGCACCTTTTGACCTACGCATATACGTCGCAGTGACGTCCCCGTATTCGTGGGATCGGGGCGTTACACACATACCTAGATATATGAGTCAGACGAGTAGTAATAATAATAAAAGATGCCAACTATGTATCCTGTTATGCCTGTTATGAACTCCCGTTATGCTTGTTATGATTCATGTCATGCCTGTTATGTACTCCTGTTATGACTGTTGTGTGATTTGCCACAAATGCTTTCATCGGGTTTTACATCGGATTTCCGGTTTTATGATTCTTATCATATTAGCTACTCATACTCTGTTTTGTTACCCATGTTCCATTCCATCAGTCACTGCTCCTATCTTATTATTCCATGAGTTGTTCCTGCTTGATATCACTTGTTTTATATCTACTTGCTCCTGCATGTTTATCTATGCTCGCCACCTGGCTTTCACATCACCACTCGCCGGGGAGATCTGACTCCTCTGGATCCTCATGTCCAGGTCATTGAGCTTGGAGCGTGTGGATTCCCCCAGTTGCTGATCAGAGTGGCGCAGCGGTGGCGTGGATTTCCAGCAGACCATTCAGAGCCCCATCCTTCCAGGCCCTCTTGTTCGGCTCTAGAGTTTTCCTGTTATGACTCTGAGCCTCCATTTGTACTGTTCACTCATGTACATATCTTTGTAATCTCGCAATTGCGCATATCAGTGATGTAATATTCATGTAATATTGGATCACCTCTGGTGATAACTTTGTAATTGTACTCATGTGTTGGAATGTATAATGCACCACTTGCTTCCGTACTCTGATTCTTGCCTGTACTGATGCTTAGCGTATATACGTGAGGGTATTTCGGACCTGCGTATATACATTGCAGTAATGTCTCCGTACCCGCCGGATCGGGGCGTTGCACTCCGGGCTGCTTTCAGCCTCCAGGCTTTCTATACCCAACCTTCGAGCTGCGTTCAGCCTCTGGGCTCTCCACTCAGCCTTCGAACTTCACTACTCACAATAGTCTAGATATTATCACGCTTATATGCATGCTCGTGTGCTGCTAACATTGCAGGTACTCTTGTACCGTCTCTGCGTTTCTGCCCGCTCTCGGGCTTGCTACCTAATTGGTTTTAGGCTTATACCCTTATGGGTTTCGTGGTAACTACTGAGAGTGCTCTTAGACCCGGAGCGTACATTAGCCCTCGGGTTCTCTCACCCACATCCTCGAAAGAGGAGTGCGCTTAGACCGTCAGGTCTCTCAGCTCCGCCTGATAGGCATGCTTAACGCTCAGCACTTTACCACTAGATTCGTCTAGGCGAAACTCTGCCAGATTTTAGACTCTCTTTTTAAGTCGAGTCATTCCAGTAGCTCCATCAGGCGCTCTAATATTAAAATACTATTTGTTGTCCATACCTCCAGCTTGTTTAGCTCTGCTTGGATGTTCCCTTGCTTTCTTATCACCCTATTGTCAGTTTATTGGTTCTTCTATTAATGGTTGTGAAGAGTTTGGAATCTTATTTATACTGTTTTTCTGAAAATTGCATGGTTTTTCGATACTCGTACCGATCTCGTATATTGGTACTATTTTCCTGTATCGTTTGACGTTCTTTCACTTGATGTGCTTACATATACCATGCTGTCTCTTGTCACTTGCCTGATATCACCCTCTTGTCATGCTATCACCTGACATCTAGCATTATATACTTGACTCTTATAATTATTAGTTATGGGAATGTTAACCTGATCTCCTGATAGTACTCATGTACACCTGATATTCTTGGCATGCTCCTGCACATTCCTGTAATCTAATAATTATCTAATAAACCATAAAACGAGATAACTTACATCGGGTTAGGAAAAACTTACGGATATCAATATATGTTCCTGTTTATAGTGGTATTAGGTATATTAGGCAACTAAATCTTCCGGTTCGACCTGAGGTCCTCCAAGTGACCAAGGGGAGCGATGGCTCCTTCCTTCTTGGTATCATCTTGAAAAAGGAATCCTATAAGACCTTCCTGTACGCCTCGCAGTAGGTTTCGTACACCAGCAACAGAACATCCTGAGTCGTGGTCCCGGGTATGCACGGGACCCACTGTAAACATTGTTCATTGATACCCTCGTTGGTTTTCAATAACAACCTTGCTTTACTCATATGTAGATATATGTGTGCTGGGATGCTAGTTCATATATATAAACATCTGGGTAGGACGAGTAATAATAATAATAATAATAAAAGATGCCAACTATGTATTCGTTGTATATTTTGCTGTGTTTGATTAAATCGGGTTTACTTCAGATTTCCTATTTTATGATTGCTATATTATAACTGCTTACATCCTGCCATACCACTTGTATTTTATTCCACCAGGCTCCTACTCTTATCTTATTATATCATGCGTATTGTCTACTTGATATCACTTGCTATCTCTCTACTTACTTCTTTATGCCTGTACTCATGACATGATTTTCAATGCATATTTATGATTTGAATTTATCGATACACGTGTGCTTATCTTTGCATGCCATTTGGCATTCGCCATACCACTCGTTAGGGAGTTCTGAATCCCCTAAATCCTCATGTCCAGGTCTCAGAGCTTGGAGCTTGTGGATTCTCCCAGTTACTGATCAGAGTAGCGCAGCAGTAGCGTGGATCATAGGCAAACCGTCTGAAGCCCTATCCTTCCAGACCCCCTGCTCGTCTCTCGAGTTTTCCTTCTGTAACTCGTGAGTACTTTTGTATAATTCATTATTGTATACCTCTTTGTATTCTCTCATTTACGCCTATCGGTGATGTAATATTCTTGTAATATTGTGTCACATCTGGTGATAACTTTGTAATTGTACTCATATGTTGGAATGTATAATGCACCACGTATTTCGAGCTCTGATTCTTAGCTTATATATGTGAGCGTATTTTTGCCCTACATATATACATCATAGGAATGTCTCCGTATCCATGGGATCGAGGTGTCACAGGATGGTATCAGAGCCTAGGCTCTCGCATCCTTAGTACGTCCAGATGGCAAATTAATGGTAAAGAAATTTAGAACTAAAATGCATGAGTCCTAGTTATACAATCCAACTACAAGTGCAGAGTTATCTTTTTCTTTCTTAATCATCCTTCCTTTGATTCCTAAACCCTTTCATCTTTTCATTGATTTGATTTTTCGTAGCCATTATACCAACTTAAGATATGGATAGACTAGAGATGTAGCGATTGGTTCTGAATGAAGCTATTGTATGATCTCTTCGGCCAACTTTATGAAGCTCATGTATTCTCAGAATTGATCCACGATCGGGTTATCTTTCAAAAGTCGGAATTTGGGTTTTTCTAGGGTTATTCTCTATTCTTGCCTATATCCTTCAGAGTGATCGATGTCTAGTCTTCGGAATTCTTAACTATCAGTCTTCTTTATTTATGCTCAGTATTATTAGGGTTTTCTTTATCTTCGGTATTCTGGCTCATTCTCGGAGTGATATTAAGTATGTTGTACAGCGAGAAATGTATTGCAAAGCGTGTTATCAGGTCAGAATTATTCGATATCGTTCGAAGATTTATACAACAGGAAGTGCAGAAGATGTTTATATTTCGATTATTGTTCAGTCAACTTGAGAGCCCAATCTGCAGTGATCATATCTTAATTGGTATAATTCCCGTCCCTGTCCTTTTGCGTTCATTTTACGCCTTATTGAAATTGTGAAGACGCAATTTTTGTAAGGTGGATGGAATGTAACGCCACGCTCTCAGAATACATACTTTGTTGCTTATTCTGATTTTTCGATCGTATTTTTTGATTTGCTTCCCATAATTATTTTTGTTTTATGAATATTTATGGAATAGTTTTGCATTGGATCTAGATTCGTGGACTCAGAGTCAGCCCTAATTTGAACCAGAGACCTGATCATAGCATATTGCTCGATTTGATCTTTTTGGTTGTCATATTTGATTGATTTCAGTTTCAAACATCATTTTCAATTATTTTAGATTTCTTATGATTTTCTGAAATTTTTCTAAATTAAATTGTAAATCTTCAAAACGATGTCAACAAGTGCCGCTGATCGATTCTAGATATTTAATTTACAAATAGAGTTAAATTTCTAGAAATGACTTTTAAATTATTTCTTAAAATCACATTTTCTATCTAAATACATTTTTTGAGATTTTTCTAAATTTATCAAAATTTCACCGGATTTGGTGTTGGCCAGTATCACTGGTTGATTTTGAGGATTTTTAATTTACAATCGGAGTTAAATTTCTAGAATCTGCTTTCATCTTAATTCTTAAAATTACATTTTCTACCTTAATACATTTTTTAGAGATTTTTCAGAATTCATTGAAGTTTGACCGTTTTGGTGTCGATCGATATCGCTGGTATATTTTAGGATCTTTAATTTGAAAAAAATTTATTTTTGAAATCGGTTTCATATTATTCCTCAGGGTGATAATTTCTACCTCTGGGTATTTTTGGGGATTTTTCTGTAACAGTTGATATTTCACGACATTAATATAATATTAATATTTTAGGAACTTTTCATTTTTTTCCTTCTTTCTTTCTTTCTTTTATCTTCTTTTCCCCCATCACTTCACCGACGCCCACTCCCCCTACATGGGCCCGGTCAAATCCCCCTCCCATCAGCCTTTTTCTTTTCCCTTTTCTTTATCTTTTCCCTTTTTTCCTTTTTCTTTCTCTTCCCTTTTCTTCTCTTCTTTCTTTCTTTCTTCTTTCTTTTCTTTTTTTCCTTCTTTCTTCTTCCCCTGGCAACCAACGGCGACGCCTCCTCTCTCCCACCTTCCCTCTCAAATTCTCTCTCCTCCCCTCAAATTCGTCACTCTCTCCTCTCAGTTTTCCTCTCTACTCTCTAATCTCTCTCCCCCCTCACTATAATTTCTCCCTTCCTCTTCTCCACATCCGGCGCCACCACCACCTCCATTATGCCGGTGGTGGCCCTACCAACCTCTGGCCAAGACCACCATCACCCCCAAACCACCACCACCTCCTCCTTCATCACCACCACCACCACTCTTCTCCACCTCCAAACCCAACACCCCCCAAAATTTTTCCCTCTCCTCTTTGGTTGGCCGACGCTACCCTGGGACTGGGTGCCATCAGCGACGCGCTAAAGACCTTACGCAGCCAGGGGCCCCGGGCCTCCTGTAATTGGTCAGAGGAGAGGGCAACAACCCCTCTCCTTCTCCCTCTCCCCTCTCTCTACTCTCCCTCTCCCTCTCCCTTTCTTCTCTCTGCTGGACCGCCGGTGGCCAGGGCCGGCCGGCTAGTCCCTCTCTCCCCCTTGTTTCTCGCCTTCTCTCTCATGTCTCTTACTCTCTCTTATCTTTTACTCTCTCTCCATCTCTCTCTCTCTCAATTACTCCTCTCTCTCCATTTCTTTTTTCTCTCTAGCTCTTTCTTTCTCTCTCTAGCTATCCTTTTCTCTCTCTAAATTTTCTCTCTCCCTTTCTATCTCTATATTTCCTCTCTCTCCCTTTCTCTCTCTAGATTTTCTCTCTAGCTCTCTCTTACTCTCTAGCTTTTTCTTTCTCTTCTCTCTCTCTCCTCTCTCTTATTCTCTTTCTCTCTAAATATATTTATATATTAATACATTTGGCGCTTGGCACGTGTTCCTGGGATTCCAGAATTTACGGTGATTTTCTGAAAACTTTTAGGCGAGTGTCCCGCCTCATTTTGGGTTTCCCTGTTTCATCGGGTTGACATATATTTTATTCTGTATTTTCATGATATTTTGTATTGGGTTGCGCTCTTGTATTTTTGTGTGGCTGAGTGCCCGTGATTGTACATGTATATACCTGTGATGATGTTTATATTAGGATAGTTTATTTTCTGTACTTATACCATACCTGTGATGTTGCTCACTACTGGCTTATTATATGTGCGTGATTGACACAACAATTTTACAAGTACTATACCCAGCATCCAGGCTACGTTCAGCCTCCGGGCTTTCTATACGCAACCTCAGCCTCCGGGCTCTCCACTCAGCCTCCGGGCTTTACTACTCACGGTAGTCTAGATATTATCACGTTTATATGCATGCTCGTGTGGTACTAACATTGCAGGTACTCTTGTATCATCTCTGAGTTTCTGCCCACTCTCAGGCTAGCTACCCAATTGGTTTTAGGCCTGCACTCTTATTTATGGGTTTCGTGGTAGCTACCGAGAGTGTGCTTAGAGCTCGAGCGTACTTTAGCCCTCGGGCTCTCTCGCCCACTTCCTTGAAGAGGAATGCGCTTAGACCGTCAGGTCTCTTAGCTCTGCCTGGTAAGCATGCTTAGCGCTAAACGCTTTACCACTAGATTCGTCTAGGTGAAACTTTACCAGATTTTAGACTCTCTTTCTAAGCCCAATCATTTCAGTGGCTCCATCAGGCGCTCTAGTGTTAAACACTGTTTGCTTTCTGTACCTCCAGCTTGCTTAGCTCCTCTTGGATGTTCGCTTTCTTACTTATCACTTTATTGTCATTTTATCGATTCTTCTATTAATGGTTGTGAAGAGTTTGAGATCTTATTTATACTATTTTTTCTGAAACTTTATGATTTTTCAGTACTCGTACCGATCTCGTATATTGGTACTATTTTCCTATATCGTTTGACATGCTTTCACTTAACGTGCTTACATATACTATGTTGTCTCTTGTCACCTGCCTGATATTACCCTCATGTCATGCTATCACCTGACATCCGACATGATATACCTGACGCTTGTAATTATTAGTTACGGGGATGTTACCCTGATCTCCTGATAGTACTCATGTACACCTGATATTCTTGGCATGCTCATGCACATTCCTGTAATCTAATAATTATGTAATAAGCCATAAAATGAGACAACTTACATGGGAAAACTTACGGATACCAATATATGTTCGTGTTTATAGTGGTATTAGGTATGTTATGCAACTAAATCTTCTGGTTCGACCTGAGGGCCTCCAGGTGACCGAGGGGAGCGCTGACTCCCTCCTTCTTGGTACCATCTTGAAAAAGGACATCCTATAAGGCCCTCTTGTACGCCTCGCGGTATGTTCTGTACATTTGCAATGGAACATCCTGGGCCGTGGTCCCGGGATGCACAGGACCCACAGTAAATATTATTTGTTGATACCTCCGTTGGTTTCCAATAACAATCTTGCTTTACTCAGATGTGGATATATGTGTGTTGGGACGCTAGTTCACATATCTAGATATCTGGGTAGGACGAGTAATAATAATAATAAAGATGCCAACTATGTATCCGTTGTATATTTTGCCGTGTTTACTTCCATTGGGTTTTACTTAGGATTTTCAATTTTATGATTGTTATATTATAGCTGCTTACATCCTACCTTATCAGTTGTATTCTATTCCACCAGTCCCCTGCTTTTATCTTATTATACCATGCGTATTTTCTACTTGATATCACTTGCTATCTCTCTACTTGCTCTTGTATGCATGTACTCACGACATGATTTTCAATGCATGTTTATATTTCGAATTTATCGATATACATGTGCTTGTCTTTGCACGCCACTTTGCATTCATCATACCACTCGTTGGGGAGCTCTGACTCCCCTAAATCCTCATGTCCAGGTCTCGGAGCTTAGAGCATATATATTCTCTCGGTTACTGATCAGAATAGCGAAGCAGTAGCGTAGATCATCGGCAAACTGTCTGAAGCCCTCTCCTTCCAGACCCTCTGCTCGTGTCTCGAGTTTTTCTTCTGTAACTCGTGAGCGCCCTTTTGTACAGTTCATTATTATATACCTCTCTGTATTCTCGCATTTGTGCCTATCAGTAATGTAATATTCTTATAATATTGTGTCACATCTAGTGATAACTTTGTAATTATACTCATATGTTAGAATGTCTAATGCACCACCTAATTCGAGCTCTAATTCTTGCCTATACTGATACTTAGCGTGTATATATGAGAGTATTTTCGACCTACATATATACATCGCAGTAACGTCTCCATACCCGTAGGATCGGGGTGTTACATTGTAACGCCCCGATCCCGCGGATACGGGGACGTCACTGCGACGTATATACGTAGGTCAGAACTACCCTCCCGTATATACGCTAAGCATCAGTACAGACAAGAATCAGAGTACGGAAGTAAGTGGTGCATTATACATTCCAACACATGAATACAATCACAGAGTTATTACCAGAAGTGATCCAATATTACATGAATATCACATCACTAATATGCGCAAATGCGAGAATACAAGGAAATATACAAGTATGAACAGTATGAAAGGCACTCACGAGTTTAAAAGAAAAACTCGAGAGACTCACAAGGGGGCCTGGAAGGATGGAGCTCTGGATGATCGGCTGGGGATCCACGCTACCGCTGCGCTACTCTGTTCCACAAGGGGGAGAATCTACACGCTCCAAGCTCCATGACCTGGACATGAGGATCCAGGGGAGTCAAATGATACTCCCCAGGCGAGTGGTGAAGCAAAACCAAGTGGCGAGCAAGGGTAAGTACATGTCATGTAAAGCCAAGGACAAGCAATCTGATCGTATGGCTTCAGATTACGGTTCCATGAGACTAGTACATCGAAGGAATAATCCAAATAAGGAAACCCTCATCTATATACCTTTATCTCATGTCCCCATAACCCAAGCCCATTCAACCCGACTGTTCTCAGGCATGATGAGATAATGAACAAGAGGCAAGTGAATACAATGGATAAAGCAGAACATGAGCAGATAATACGATAATACTCATAAAACCGGAAATCCGAAGTAAAATCCCGGACAAGCAAATATAGTAAGGCACAACACAGATTCATAGCCGTTTAAGTTGCAGGCTTTAGTATGCGTCCCATTCCACATACCTCCACTTACAACTTAAAGAGCCGGTTATTACGACACTTTATTATTACTCGTCTTACCCTGATATCTAGCTATGTGAACTAGCGTCCCAACGCACATAGATCCATATCCGAGTAAAACAAGGTTGTTATTGGAAACTAGCGGGGGTATCAACGAACTATGTTTACAGTGGGTCCCGTACATACCCGGGACCACGGCCCAGGATTGTTCCGTTGCATGGTAACGGAAACCAGCCGCAAGGCTAACAGGAGGGACTTATGTATGCCCTTATCATGATGGTACCAGTAATGAGGGAGCCAGCTCTCCCCTCGGTCCCCTGGAGGCCCACAGGTCAGACTGGAACATGTAGTTACACAACATTCCTAAAAAGCCACTGTAAACACGAACACATATTGATATCCGCATGTTTCCCCCGACCCAATACAAGTTGGTCCTTTTTAGGCTTCATTAGTTTAATTATCACTTTACGGGAATAATTGGAACAGGACATGATCAGGAAATCAGGAGTACATAAGTACTATATAGTCAAGTCACTGCATATAAAGCAGGAATACAAGTCACTGATCATGATACAGGATAATAAAGTAAAGTTCCCGTAAAGGTGATAATCACAAGTCTAGTTATCATGCTGGGTGTTAAGTGATAGCATGACAGAATGATGATATTTAATAAACAACCAAGCATATCAAAGGATTGATAATAGTCGGGTTAAGTCATGGCAAGAGATTGATAATAGTCAGGGCAAGTCATAGCATAACTAAAGGGTCTTGCCAAGTAGTGGCAGGCCAGGTGGTCAGGTGATAACACACTAGATGGTCAGGTGATATACATGTGTTAAATAGAAGCATGCAACTGACTAGTCTGAGGTAATGGTATGGCAAGGTAACATAAAAGTAACCCAAAGTACAACGACCACGAAGGATCGGCCACGCATAGTATAAAACAGTAAAAGATATAGAACATGAAATAAAATACTTGGAGACTAGAACGAGAATATTTGCATAATCAATGAAATAGGGAGCAAGAGGGTAGCGAGCGAGAACACTCGCCTGAATCACCAGAAACGCCGAAAGGTCCGAAATCCACGGAATTCGGGATGCGCCATAATATATGATATATAAATATGTAGAGTGAAGAGGAGAGAGAAAGAGAGAAGGGAAGATGATGTTTGTCAATAGACAAGTCAAGCAATACCAATATATGATATAAGACCCAAGGATATGGTTCATATTCAAGAAAGAAATCAACTATAACAGACAGCCAAAGTTAGTCGACTAGGTGGAAAGAGTAGTCGACTAATAAAGGGGTTAGTCGACTAACAGTCTGGTATAGTCGACTAAAACTGGGTTCCAGAGAGTTGGGTTCTGGTTTCAGGAAAAGTTAGTCGACTAGGTGGAAAGGGTAGTCGACTAACAGACATCTCAAGTCGACTAACAGTCATGTCAAGTCGACTAATACTGAGTAACAGAGAGTTGGGTTTCTGATTCAGGAAAGGTTAGTCGACTAGGGTCAAGGGAGTAGTCGACTAATCGAGGTTTCCAGTCGACTAATAAATAACCTAAGTCGACTAAAACTGTGTTCTTGAAAAGGTTACGTTTCAACTAAGGGTTTCAAGTCGACTAGTCCTTAGGTCAAGTCGACTAATCGACTGGAAACAGCACACAGAACAGATTTGTGATGGTTTGTTTGATGATCAAATTACATGATTTGAAGACACAAGTATACTAAGAATTATCCAAGGCTTGGTGAAGAAGAACACTTACCTAAAAGAAGTACAAGGTGTTGGAGTGATGGTGGTAGTGATTGAAGTTGATGATGAAGAAGAAGATGGAGGTTTGGTGGAGGTTTTGTTGTTGGTGTTGGTGAGAAGAAGTGGTGGCCGGAGATCGGGGGTCCCTTGCCGGAGTCGTGGTGGCCGGAGGCGCCGGCGGAGGTGGTGGAGGTGAAGGAGATGTTGGAGGTTAGGGTTTTGGTGAAGAGAAGAAAGAGAAAGATGAAGTGAAAATGAATAAGGAAAGGAGGAGGAAAAGTATTTATAGGTTTTAGATTTTGTGAAGGAGGTGCAAATAAGATAGAAGAGAGGGGGGTTTTTGTAAATAGGGGAGGTGAGGTGTCTCTCCTAGCCACACTTGGCTGGCCATGGAAGAGAGAGAAAAAGAGGGCATTTAATGAGGAAGTTGGTGGAAGTAATTGGAAGATTAGAGAAGGAATTGGAAGTTGTAAAAGTTTGGGGAAAACTTAGGGTGGAAGGAAAGAAAGAAAATAGGAAAAGGAAAAGAAAATGGAAAAGGGAAATTATTCTCTTGGAAGAGAAAATGAAAAATAATGAAAGTGGCGGATTCCCGGGATTCGGTTGCGGATGCGGAAATCTTTCGGGAAAATACCGGAATCGTCCGAAATTCAAGTATCTCGGAACGACCCGAAATTAATTATCAAAAATCAAGAATATTAATCTAAGAATTATAGTGAAATCCGTTTTAAGAAATACTTTACAGTTTTAAAACTAAAAATCCCGGAATCAGTTAGCTACCGACTCCGATGGAATTTTCATAAATTCATAAAATTCCCAGAAAAAGTATTTAGATAGAAAATATGATTTTAAGAAATAATGTCTAAAGGAACTTTTAGAAATTCTAAACCGTTTGTAAACTAAAAATCCGGGAATCAGTCAGCAGCACTGGCCGACACCGGTTTTGAAGATATTTAATTAAATTCAGAAAAATTCCAGAAAATCATATAAAATCCAAAATATAGGAAAATAATATTTGAAACAGAAATCGGTCAAATCAGAATACCGGAAAGACCAAATCGAGTAATACACTAGGATCGGGTCTTCGGTTCAGACTAGGGCTGACTCCGAGACCACGAATCCAAATTTAAGACAAAACAATCATATAAGCAATTCATAATACAAAATAAGTACAGAAGGTAAATCGAAAAATACGATCAAAAATCTGAATACGTAACTAAGTACGTATTCCGGGAGCGGGGTGTTACAATCCATCCACCTTACAAAAATTGCGTCCTCGCAATTTCGGTAAGGGGTAAAATGAACACAAAGAGGTCAAGGGTGGAATTTATACCAATTAAGATATGAAGCACTATAGGTAGGGCTCTCAAGTCGACTGAATAATAATCATCCTCCGCACTTCCGGCTGTATAAATCTGCATACTTGATAATCTTCCGAGAATAAGCCAGAATACTGAAGATAAAGGAAACCCTGATAGTTCTGAGCATAATAATAAAGAAGACCGATAATTAAGAATCCCGAATATCAGGCATCAATCACTCTGAACGATATAGTAGAGAATGTAGAATATCTGTAGAGAATGCCGACTACTGTCTTGTGAAAGATAGCCAGATCAAGATCGATCTGGAGAATACCAAGCTTCATAGAATTCGCCAAAGAGGTCACATAATAGCTTCATGCAGAACCAGCCACTACCTTCCTAGTCTATCATATCTTAATGTTGGTATAAGGGCTTCATAAAACCAAAACAGGGAAAGGATAGGAAGGATTAGGAATCAAAGGAAGGATGGCCAAGAAATAGATAACTCTGCACTTGTAGTTGGAATGTATAACCAAGACTCAAGTATTCCAGTTGCAAATTTCTTTACCATTAATTTGCCCTCTGGACGTACTGAGGAAGTTAGAGCCTAGCTCTGATACCATCCTGTAACGCCCCGATCCCGCGGATACGGGGACGTCACTGCGACGTATATACGTAGGTCAGAACTACCCTCCCGTATATACGCTAAGCATCAGTACAGACAAGAATCAGAGTACGGAAGTAAGTGGTGCATTATACATTCCAACACATGAATACAATCACAGAGTTATCACCAGAAGTGATCCAATATTACATGAATATCACATCACTAATATGCGCAAATGCGAGAATACAAGGAAATATACAAGTATGAACAGTATGAAAGGCACTCACGAGTTTAAAAGAAAAACTCGAGAGACTCACAAGGGGGCCTGGAAGGATGGAGCTCTGGATGATCGGCTGGGGATCCACGCTACCGCTGCGCTACTCTGTTCCACAAGGGGGAGAATCTACACGCTCCAAGCTCCATGACCTGGACATGAGGATCCAGGGGAGTCAAATGATACTCCCCAGGCGAGTGGTGAAGCAAAACCAAGTGGCGAGCAAGGGTAAGTACATGTCATGTAAAGCCAAGGACAAGCAATCTGATCGTATGGCTTCAGATTACGGTTCCATGAGACTAGTACATCGAAGGAATAATCCAAACAAGGAAACCCTCATCTATATACCTTTATCTCATGTCCCCATAACCCAAGCCCATTCAACCCGACTGTTCTCAGGCATGATGAGATAATGAACAAGAGGCAAGTGAATACAATGGATAAAGCAGAACATGAGCAGATAATACGATAATACTCATAAAACCGGAAATCCGAAGTAAAATCCCGGACAAGCAAATATAGTAAGGCACAACACAGATTCATAGCCGTTTAAGTTGCAGGCTTTAGTATGCGTCCCATTCCACATACCTCCACTTACAACTTAAAGAGCCGGTTATTACGACACTTTATTATTACTCGTCTTACCCTGATATCTAGCTATGTGAACTAGCGTCCCAACGCATATAGATCCATATCCGAGTAAAACAAGGTTGTTATTGGAAACTAGCGGGGTATCAACGAACTATGTTTACAGTGGGTCCCGTACATACCCGGGACCACGGCCCAGGATTGTTCCGTTGCATGGTAACGGAAACCAGCCGCAAGGCTAACAGGAGGGACTTATGTATGCCCTTATCATGATGGTACCAGTAATGAGGGAGCCAGCTCTCCCCTCGGTCCCCTGGAGGCCCACAGGTCAGACCGGAACATGTAGTTACACAACATTCCTAAAAAGCCACTGTAAACACGAACACATATTGATATCCGCATGTTTCCCCTGACCCAATACAAGTTGGTCCTTTTTAGGCTTCATTAGTTTAATTATCACTTTACGGGAATAATTGGAACAGGACATGATCAGGAAATCAGGAGTACATAAGTACTATATAGTCAAGTCACTGCATATAAAGCAGGAATACAAGTCACTGATCATGATACAGGATAATAAAGTAAAGTTCCCGTAAAGGTGATAATCACAAGTCTAGTTATCATGCTGGGTGTTAAGTGATAGCATGACAGAATGATGATATTTAATAAACAACCAAGCATATCAAAGGATTGATAATAGTCGGGTTAAGTCATGGCAAGAGATTGATAATAGTCAGGGCAAGTCATAGCATAACTAAAGGGTCTTGCCAAGTAGTGGCAGGCCAGGTGGTCAGGTGATAACACACTAGATGGTCAGGTGATATGCATGTGTTAAATAGAAGCATGCAACTGACTAGTCTGAGGTAATGGTATGGCAAGGTAACATAAAAGTAACCCAAAGTACAACGACCACGAAGGGTCGGCCACGCATAGTATAAAACAGTAAAAGATATAGAACATGAAATAAAATACTTGGAGACTAGAACGAGAATATTTGCATAATCAATGAAATAGGGAGCAAGAGGGTAGCGAGCGAGAACACTCGCCTGAATCACCAGAAACGCCGAAAGGTCCGAAATCCACGGAATTCGGGATGCGCCATAATATATGATATATAAATATGTAGAGTGAAGAGGAGAGAGAAAGAGAGAAGGGAAGATGATGTTTGTCAATAGACAAGTCAAGCAATACCAATATATGATATAAGACCCAAGGATATGGTTCATATTCAAGAAAGAAATCAACTATAACAGACAGCCAAAGTTAGTCGACTAGGTGGAAAGAGTAGTCGACTAATAAAGGGGTTAGTCGACTAACAGTCTGGTATAGTCGACTAAAACTGGGTTCCAGAGAGTTGGGTTCTGGTTTCAGGAAAAGTTAGTCGACTAGGTGGAAAGGGTAGTCGACTAACAGACATCTCAAGTCGACTAACAGTCATGTCAAGTCGACTAATACTGAGTAACAGAGAGTTGGGTTTCTGATTCAGGAAAGGTTAGTCGACTAGGGTCAAGGGAGTAGTCGACTAATCGAGGTTTCCAGTCGACTAATAAATAACCTAAGTCGACTAAAACTGTGTTCTTGAAAAGGTTACGTTTCAACTAAGGGTTTCAAGTCGACTAGTCCTTAGGTCAAGTCGACTAATCGACTGGAAACAGCACACAGAACAGATTTGTGATGGTTTGTTTGATGATCAAATTACATGATTTGAAGACACAAGTATACTAAGAATTATCCAAGGCTTGGTGAAGAAGAACACTTACCTAAAAGAAGTACAAGGTGTTGGAGTGATGGTGGTAGTGATTGAAGTTGATGATGAAGAAGAAGATGGAGGTTTGGTGGAGGTTTTGTTGTTGGTGTTGGTGAGAAGAAGTGGTGGCCGGAGATCGGGGGTCCCTTGCCGGAGTCGTGGTGGCCGGAGGCGCCGGCGGAGGTGGTGGAGGTGAAGGAGATGTTGGAGGTTAGGGTTTTGGTGAAGAGAAGAAAGAGAAAGATGAAGTGAAAATGAATAAGGAAAGGAGGAGGAAAAGTATTTATAGGTTTTAGATTTTGTGAAGGAGGTGCAAATAAGATAGAAGAGAGGGGGGTTTTTGTAAATAGGGGAGGTGAGGTGTCTCTCCTAGCCACACTTGGCTGGCCATGGAAGAGAGAGAAAAAGAGGGCATTTAATGAGGAAGTTGGTGGAAGTAATTGGAAGATTAGAGAAGGAATTGGAAGTTGTAAAAGTTTGGGGAAAACTTAGGGTGGAAGGAAAGAAAGAAAATAGGAAAAGGAAAAGAAAATGGAAAAGGGAAATTATTCTCTTGGAAGAGAAAATGAAAAATAATGAAAGTGGCGGATTCCCGGGATTCGGTTGCGGATGCGGAAATCTTTCGGGAAAATACCGGAATCGTCCGAAATTCAAGTATCTCGGAACGACCCGAAATAATTATCAAAAATCAAGAATATTAATCTAAGAATTATAGTGAAATCCGTTTTAAGAAATACTTTACAGTTTTAAAACTAAAATCCCGGAATCAGTTAGCTACCGACTCCGATGGAATTTTCATAAATTCATAAAATTCCCAGAAAAAGTATTTAGGTAGAAAATATGATTTTAAGAAATAATGTCTAAAGGAACTTTTAGAAATTCTAAACCGTTTGTAAACTAAAAATCTGGGAATCAGTCAGCAGCACTGGCCGACACCGGTTTTGAAGATATTTAATTAAATTCAGAAAAATTCCAGAAAATCATATAAAATCCAAAATATAGGAAAACAATATTTAAAACAGAAATCGGTCAAATCAGAATACCGGAAAGACCAAATCGAGTAATACACTAGGATCGGGTCTTCGGTTCAGACTAGGGCTGACTCCGAGACCACGAATCCAAATTTAAGACAAAACAATCATATAAGCAATTCATAATACAAAATAAGTACAAAAGGTAAATCGAAAAATACGATCAAAAATCTGAATACGCAACTAAGTACGTATTCCGGGAGCGGGGTGTTACATACATTAGCCACCCCATTTTCCAACTGTGAAGTGAATACCGATCTAGTGTTCTGGCCAAATCATAGGAATTTATCTTCATACTCCCCAATATGATCAACTCGGAGCATTTTGATCTTCATACCAATCTGTTTCTACATCATATTCTTCCACTTCACCAATATATTCAGGACTTCAAATTTTTATCACATAGGGCATACCTAACAACACCTAAATAAATTATCAACAAAAGAGAGAAATTACCAATGACCTCCAAGTGATGCAATTTTGATAGGACCCCAAACATCAACAGAACACAATCAAAAGGACCTTCCGAGTGGTGAGTTGAGGTGCCAAACTTCACATTCGTCTTCTTATCTAGAACACCATATCCATCAATTTTCAATTTGTAGGTAGATGCACTTTCCAATATTTCTTACTTTGCAAACGCTTTCAAGAAATTCACATCAACTTGGCCGAGCTTCATCTGTCATAACCTGATAGAGTTGTCTTCCAAATGTCCAAAAACCGCACTACCCTTCAAGTAGTACAAGTTGTTGCGTCGAATGCCCTTCAGAACTACCAATGAGCCACTTGATATCTTGAGATTGCCTTCTTCAAGAGTCCTTCTTAGGCCCTACGCCTCTAAAGTTTCAATTGAGATTAAATTCTTTTTCAACTGAGGTACAAACCTCACATCCTTCAACTCTTTTATCATCCCATCAAACAACTTGATGTGAACTGTATTGTCCCTTCAATCTGGCATGAGTGACCATCGGCATCCTCCAAATCTTCGTCTTGAGTTTTGGACAATCAATTTTTTATGTCTTACTTTTTTACAGTAAGCACACTGGTTTTCCTTCAAATCTTCACAACCACCAGTTCTGGACTTTTCAATCTCTCCCTTTCTCTTCTAATTTTTCGTGCCATCAAACTTCACCACATCGCTTTTCGATTAATGGATATTCACGGTCTTCACCATGGACTAATTAATTCTGGTCATCTCTCCTCCAAAAGACGCCAAACACAATGCGAAAAACTAAATGGAAATAAATCAAAAACTAGATAAAGATAGAATCTTTACCTCAAAGCGAAACCATAGACGAGGTTACGAAGCAATCTACTCCACCAAATTTGATCCCACGAGCAATCCAAAATGCTATTCTGAGATAGACACACGATCTCACTAACAGTTCCAACGCCACTCCGAGATCGACACACGGTCTCCGCCAAACTGACAACGGTGCTCTTGGAATCGACACACGATCCCACGCCGACCTGGAAAGCTCTGGTATCACTTGTTGCGCCATCCGGAGGAATTCAATCAGCTTGCTGTTCAGTAGGATTAGTTGTATTGAAAAGAGGTTTAGAGTAAACCGTTGGTTGCCGTGTACTGATGATCAAGAACTTCAAATGTTTATGCAAGTTTACTTTGCTCCTTCCGAATTAC
Organism: Agave tequilana; assembly: GCA_038442645.1. NCBI lineage: Eukaryota > Viridiplantae > Streptophyta > Magnoliopsida > Asparagales > Asparagaceae > Agave > Agave tequilana. The sequence goes on from JAVJIF010004074.1 coordinate 60,862, forward strand.
CGTTCGTAGCATAAGCTAGGACGGGTCGTATCCCTCAGGGAGGGTTAGCGATAGAAGCGTTCAAGATTTGTATTGAAATCTTTGTGAAAAAACGAAGATTCTTCTTTGTTTTGAGAAATGAAAAATAAAACGATGTGAAAGGTGAGTGAAAAATCTTTCGGTGTTGTGTAAGAGAAAAGAAGAAACAAGAATAAAGATGAAGGAAAATTGAGAAGCTTGAAAAAAAAGAAGTTTTAAGAAGAGAGATTTTTAAGAATAATATAAAGAGAAACAATGACTAACTAACATAATAATTTACTAACTTACTACTCTCGTTGGGTGATGCATGCCTCATATTGAATCACCGGCAATTGTATGTCTTGCTTTACCAAGTCCTTGTGTTGTCCCTTGTCGAAAGTATTTCTCATCTAGGCTAGTTGCCTCCTTGAATCATTGGCTCCCTAAATAGATCTTCATTAGTAGAACAAGGACAGTCACTTTTAACAATGCTAAGAAACATACAAGATTCATTAGTCCATCAAAGCTATAACAAAGCAAGCATGAAATAAGAACTTGTAATGTAGTTATTGGCATAGTGAAGTGCTCCATCTTCATGTTCCATCACGGCACTTATTCTAAAGCCAAGGCTCTAAGTGAGGCTCACATGAGTCATATGGAGGGAAAACTTAGCATTTGCAAAGAATAAAAAACAACACATCTTCATTGGGAGTGATATAGACTTGTAATTTGCAAGACTTGAAAAAAGAACGCATCCAAAGAATCATATAAGTCAACAATCGCCCAAGAGTTAGTAGTTAGTAAAATTAAAAGTTAGTTAGTTATGTTAATGATTTAGCTAGACATAGAAATAAAGAACAAAAGACAAATCATTGTAGAAGTGAAGTAAAAGAAGGTAAAAGCTTAAAAGAAAAACAATGCACTAGAACAAGAGAAGATGAAGGTTGAAAGCTCGATCCTTGTATTGCGTTGTCAGCGTCTCCAATTATAAAGATTGCTCACTCTCACTCTCTCTTTTCTAGATTCTAGAAGGAGAAAAAGAAAATTACGTAAGAGACTAAAAGAAAACCTAGAGAAACCCTGACAATTTTCCTATAAAAACAATGCTCTTTTTTCTCCCCCCCCCCCCCCCCGATTACAGAGGCCCTAGAGGTTTATTTATAGTCTTCATGCGAGGAGGCCATCTCACTTTAGTCTCCGGATCAAACGCTGAAGTAACGGCCTACAGATTGCTGTGGGTCCGTGGCACGTGCCGCGTTTCCGCGGCCGTTTCTTGGCCGCTGCGCTAGCGAATTTTTTTACCTTTTTGTTGCATCTCGTATCCTCAGTTGGATCTTGTGGAAACTGAGAATACGTTCTGGATCTTTTCAGACTTGGGCTTTTCTTTTGTGGGCTTCTTAAATGCTTCTTTAATTCCTCAAAAATCATAATTTGGGCCTCTTTCTCCATTAGACATTGGACCTAAAAAAAGAAAGAAAAAAGCAGTAAAAATCAACTTTTTATTCATATAAAGTATAGCATGGTGGTAGAAAATGATGCATAAATGACTCCAATTACACCCCCATACCTAGCTTTTGCTCGTCCCTGAGCAAAATAAGCAAAAAGAAAAACCTAACTAAATTATTACACCACTTTCGTAGGTGATACGATTGCACTGAGCTCGTGCAACAAGCCGTTAAACCTCTAGGTTATCCTAGAGGAGGAGTGTTGTCTCCTGAGGGTTTTCAGCGGATTGCACCCACAAAATTCCAATGAAAAAGAAAATGTCAATGAAAAGAGAGAAACAATTTTTTTATGATCCATTTCCTTCAAGAATTTCGGTGATCTCTCGGTTTAGGGTTATTCTAAACTTTTCCTTCTTTTTATAAGTTTTCATTTGAAGTATTGTTTTCAACTTAGGTTAAGTTTTCCAAGAATAGAGAGAAACTGGATCTGTATCAGGTCCAACACATATACATATGTATGAGGGATTTTTCTTAGACTTTAGTTTGCATGTCCACATATATATATATATATATATATATATATATATATATATATATATATATATATATATATATATTATATATATATATATATATTATATATATATATATATATATATATTTTAAAGTATATATTTACATTCTCTTAGCTTCATTAGGCTTTCTAATTTACCCATGTAGCGAGCCTTTTACCGATGACTCCCAGACCAGATGGTCTTAGGACACCAGATGAAGATACATCCCTAAGGTTCAAGATCTCGAGTAAACTAGACCACGAATGCTAAAGACTCAACCACTTTTAGGCGTGACTGGTTATGCTTTTTAAGGCACAACCAACCAGCTTAATTAGTGATCAAGTTTTATTTATGAATATATATATATATATATTATTATTATTATTATTATTATTATTTATGTAAACAAAGTCACTAAGTTTTTGATTAATCCCTCAATATGTAAATGTATATAGTGTTTAGAAAAAATTCAAAATCTAGCTGTCTTTTCTATTCTTTTCTTTCTTAACCTAAAGATTCAACAAAATTTCTTATTTCGACTTATATTAAGAAATCTTAGCTTAGAATTTCCTTAATACCTAAGATCAAGTTAATTCTTTTCAAAGAAATGGATCAATATTTTTTATGTTTATTTATAATTTTTTTTTAAGAAGCAAGAAACCTAGAAATCTAAAAGAAAAAGTCTAGAAAAATCCTATGTTAGTAAGAAAAGAGAAATATAAGAAAAGAGAAACCTAGAAATCTAAAAGAAAAAGTCTAGAAAATTCTCATGTTAGTATCTACCACCCCATACCTATCCCATGCATTGTCCTCAAAGTATCCAAAAAAATATATGCATGAAATAGGTAAAGAAAGATATCACCCCCGCCTTTGGCTTGGGCCAGCGGTGGTGCTAGGTCCAGCCGACTGTGATCGCCGCAGACCCTCCTCATGCGGTCTAGGCGAGATGTTTGATCCGTAACCTATTTGCGTAGTCGAATCTGCCCCCGAAATATCTTCTTCATGCCTCACCAAATGGTAGACATGAAGGCGCGTGAATCAGCTGGGGGGTCCTGTTGCCAAAAAGCCGGCTCATCCTCCTCTAAAATTTCCTCCGAAGAGGACTCCACAGAGACATCTTCGGACTGGATACTAGGAGCCCAGACCGCATGAAGACAACTATTATAAGCGCTAGTCGCCCGCTCTTGTGCAATGAACACCCTATCATATGAGTCAAAAATGTCATCTGATAAGAAAGTCCTACACAGACGAGTGATCAAAACGGGGTGCGAGTACTTTGCACCACGTGTACGGGAGGAGTTGGAGATGATACTATGAAAAATGATCTTGTTGATACAGATAGTGTGCTGCCGAGTCATCAGGTCGTGTATAATCTGCAGCACCGGCCTGTTAAAAGAGGTTGTGTGGTCCAGTCCTAAAATATTGCGTTGAATCCAGCGACCAACGCAATGTATGTTTCTAAAGGTAGTAACTGCTTTGAGTCCCCTATCTTGTTCCGTACAACGAGCCCCCATGACAGTCATGTAATTGATCAAAGGTAGGGGTTCGCTATGATGTGGGTTGCAAGGGACATGTGTGAGTTCTTCCAGTAGAAGAAGCGTGACAATAATATCCCCAGTGAGCATGTGCACCAAGATTTGATATGTGTCAAAGTTTACTGAGGCGTAATCTATGGAATTATAGAAAAGCTTGACTAGCTTAAGATAGTAATAAGCCTCGCGATCTGAATTATCATATGTCAATGCATACCAATCCCACGCACGAATACGATCTAAAAATATATGCCCATAATCATTCACATCGCTAAGTATTCTAGCAAAATCTTTTTCAGTAAAAATAGATGGTGCCATGATGAATAATAGGAAGCAATAAGAAGGGATATGCAAACCTCCCCCAGACTACGTGGGAGAAAACTCAAACGAGATTGCAGAGAGCAATCTGTTATTGCAACAGATGAACAGATGGTAGATCTGGAGATTTCAGAAGGCCGCGACAGCAAGGAAATTTGGCGGCGGCCCGGCTTCTTCAGTATGGCCGCGGAAGCGCGGCAGGTGCCGTGGAAACGCGGCCAGGTAGTGGAGAGAGGGGCGCAGAAAAATTTGGAGGGCGGCGCTAGATGTTTGTGTTTCAAATCTGAGATTGGAGGTATGGTATGGAGGAGAACACGGGAGGAGGGGTATTTATAGGAAGCTGAGAAAGACAAAATTCCCAAATTGCCCAAAGGGAAACTAGGAATTTACAACCCTAGGTTATTTAGAAAGAAAATGGAGTGGAGGGAAAGATGAAAACCCTAGGTGATATTTAGCACCTAAGTCCCACTTATTTATTATTTTTGTCCTTATTCTTTTTTTATTTACAAAGGAAGTTCCAAAGTGATTTACAGGTGACATCGGGGAATGGTGTGGAATTACGTGGTCACATATAGACTGGGTCACAAAGACCCAGTTCAATAACATTGTGTGACTCAGTCTCAGTGGTGAAAAATGGCTTCAAGCGTTGACCATTCATTTTGAAAGTGTTGCCATCTTTGGGATCAAAAATTTTAATGGCACCATGAGAAGAGACGTTCTGGACGATGTAGGGGCCTGACCACCTGGTTTTCAGTTTACCAGGAAAAATGTGGAGTCTAGTGTTGTATAACAGAACTTTTTGTCCCGAGACAAAATTTTTCCTATGAATTGACTTATCATGGAAAATCTTAGCTCTGTGTTTAGATATCGAGCGTTATCATATGCATCATTTCGTAGTTCGTCTAACTCGGATATCTGCAGCTTTCTCAAATCACCGGCTTTGTCTAAGTCCAAATTCAGTTGTTTTAGTGCCCACATAGCACGGTGCTCTTACTCCACAGGCAGATGGCAGGGTTTTCCAAATACAACTCGATATGGAGACATATCGAGGACAGTTTTGTAGGCGGTCTGATATGCCCACAGGGCATCAATCAGTTTGATGGACCAATCCTTACGATTTTGTCCAACAGTTTTCTCCAATATCAGTTTAATTTGTCTGTTGGTGACCTCCACTTTCCCTTCGCCTGAGGATGATAGGCCGTGGATAATTTATGAGAGATGGAGTACTTACGCATTAGGGCTTCAAAAGCCCGGTTGCAGAAATGACTCCCGTTGTCACTAATTATCGCACTTGGGGCTTTGAAGCGAGAAATGATGTTTTTCCGTAAGAACTTGATGACAACTTGGTTATCATTTGTTCTATTAGGAATAGCTTCAGCCCACTTAGAAACGTAGTCTACGGCCACCAAAATGTATTGGTTGCCATAGGACAAAAGAAAGGGTCCCATGAAATCGATGCCCCACAAATTGAAAATTTTTACCTCAAGGTCGGTGTAAGGGCATCATGTCCTTATGTGTGATTCAACCCGTCATTTGACATCTGGCACAGAGCTTGCAGAAAGTACAAGCGTCCTTAAAGAGAGTGGGCCAATAGAACCCACTCTGAAGGACTTTTCAGCAGTCTTATGTGGACCAAAGTGTCCACCACAAGTAAGCTCGTGACAAAATGTCAATACGCTATGATGTTCATCCTCAGAAAGACACCTTCTAATTATCTTATCAGGGCAATATTTGAATAAATACGGTTCATCCCAAAAGAAAATTTGCACTTGTTTCATAAAGCGATACTTGTCCTAACCGGACCAATTTGAAGGTGTTTGCCCAATTGCAAGGTAGTTTGCTATATCAGCATACCAGGGCTCTTTACACATCGTAAAGATGTGTTCGTCAGGAAAGCCTTCATTGATAGGTAAAGTCTCAATTGGTGCATTAGGAATTCTCGAAAGGTGATCTGCCACCACATTTTAAACGCCCTTTTTATCTTTAATTTCCAAATCAAACTCTTGCAAAAGAAGTATCCATCGAATCAGTCCGGCCTTTGCATCCTTCTTTTGCATTAAGTATCGAAGGACGGAGTGATCAGTGAAAATCATTGTCTTAGATCCTAGTAGGTATTGGCGAAATTTTTTCAACGCAAATACAACTGCTAAAAATTCCTTTTCAGTTGTCGTGTAATTTAGTTGGGCCTCGTTCAGCGTCCTACTAGTATAGTAAATCACGTGTTGCCTGTTATCAGTATGTTGTCCGAGAACAGCACCTATGGCATAATCGGAGGCATCACACATTATTTCAAAGGGTTTAGTCCAATCAGGCGCTGAGATTATTGGCGCCGAAACAAGTCTGTGTTTAAGCTCCTTCCAAGCTTGTATACATTCTTTATCAAAATTGAAGGGTACATCTTTTCCTAAGAGATTCGTCAAAGGTCTAGCAATTTTGCTAAACCCCTGAATAAATCTTCTATAGAAGCCAGCGTGCCCTAAAAATAATCTAATGTCTTTTAAGCATTTCGACTCAGGGAGCTTTGTTATAACGTCCACTTTTGATCTATCAATCTCGATTCCTTTGTATGAAACATCATGCCCTAGGACAATTCCTTACTTGACCATAAAGTGACACTTCTCCCAATTGAGTGTCAAGTTTTTCTCCATGCATCATTGTAAAACTAACTTAAGATGGTGCAAGCATTGTTCAAATGAATCACCATAAATGAAAAATCATCCATGAAAATCTCCAAAAATTTCTCCACCATGTCAGAAAAAGACTAAGCATGCAACGTTGAAACGTTGCAGGAGCGTTGCATAGGCCGAAGGGCATTCTTCTGTATGCAAATGTTCCAATTGGACAGGTGAAGGTACTCTTGTCTTGATCCTCGGGAGCGATAGGGATTTGATTGTATCCTGAATATCCATCCAGGAAGCAGTAATACTCATGTCCAGCTAGTCTCTCGAGCATTTGATCGATGAACGGAAGGGGAAAGTGGTCTTTACACTTGGCAGCGTTTAATTTTCAGTAATCAATACAGACTCGAATCTTTGTTGGAAGATGAGTTTGTACTAATTCTTTCTTATCGTTTTCTACCACGGTAACCCAGCTTTCTTGGGCACAGCATGGACTGGACTAACCCATTGGCTATCGGATATGGAATAGATGATCCCATTGTCTAGTAGCTTCAAAATTTCAGCTCTAACAGCCTCTTGCATGATCGGGTTGAGTCTACGTTATGGGTCGTGTTTAGGTTTTGCATCTTCCATCAAATGAATCCGGTGTTGCACAATGGATGGACTGATTCCCTTAATATCAGCCATGGTCCAACTAATGGCTTCTCGGTTTTCTCTTAACACTACAAGAAGATTCTCTTCCTGTTGTTCCGTCAGATGGGACGCAATTATCACGGGAAATGCTTCGTTTTCACCAAAGTACTGATACTTGAGATGACTAGGAAGAACCTTAAGCTCAGAAGAGGGGACTTGATCTGTCAATGGTTGTTCCTTGTGTAAGGGAAGGATAGGGGCTGCATCAGTTGCCCACTCCACTGTGGATTCAATTATTTGATCAAGGTTGAAATCATCAGACTCCAACTCAAATTCTCTCTCAGATTCGTATTCAATCTCCATTTCATGTTCACTTGCTAATCCTTCGATCAAGTTCACTTCAAAGGACTCATTTTTCACATCTCGAGGTTGTTTTTCCAGGTGGAAAACATTTACCTCTTTTGTCATATCCCCAAAGGTTAGACACATTGACCATTCTTACAGTTGATGATTGCATTTACAGTAGCTAGGAAAGGTCGTCCCAGAATGACAGGTGTCTGAGCTTTGGGATTATGTACGGGTTGCATTTCTAGAACAATGAAATCTACGGGGTAAATAAATTCGCCAACCCGAATGAGAACATCTATAATCTCTCCCTTTGGAATTTTTACAGATCGATCAACCAGTTGTATAGTAACCCTGGTCGGAGGGAGGTCGCCTAACCCGAGTTGCTGATACACGGAGAAAGGAAGAAGATTGATGATGGCTCTAGATCTAGTAATGCCTTATTGATCGTGGTCTGTCCTATAATACAAGAAATAGTTCGACTCCCTGGGTCTTTATATTTCACGGGAATTGGCCCAGTTAACAACTCACTTATATTAGAAGCAAGGAAGACCTTCTTTGGGACATTAGTTTTCCTTTTCTTAGTGCACATATCTTTCAAGAATTTGGCATAGGAGGGAACTTGTTGTATGGCATCAAGAAGGGGTACATTGATCTGGACCTGATTGAACATTTCTTAATTTTCTCCATTTGAGCATTAGTTTTTTGGTTTGCTAGCCTATTAGGAAATGGTACAATAGGCTTGTATGGTTGCTCATATGCTTTGTCTTTATTTGATTTGGAGGTTGAAGGTTGTGAACTTGAAGATGGATCATTTGTAGTTGATGGTACTGGAACAGGAGATGTTGACACTGATTTATTTGGAACAGAATGACTAGAAACCTGATTGTCTATCTGCTTTCAAGATCTCAAAATATGAACAGTGTTACACTGACTGGGACCTATGTCTTCGGCTTCATGAATAGGGAAGGGGTTCTTAGGATTGGGTACTGGTTGGCTCGGCAATGTTCCTTTTTATCTTTCATTCAATGAGCTAGCCAGTTGACCTATCTGAACTTCTAACCTGTTGATGGCCTGGTTGTGGGTGTTCGTCATTGAGGCCTGTGTTTTAAATAAGGCTTCAATCATTCTTTCCAAATCTGATATTTTTTTTATCAGGATGATTTTGTGCTTGTTATTGTTGATATGCGGGCTGGAAGTTGTGTTGGAAGCTTGTCTGAAAATTTGGTGGGCTCTGTTGGAAACTCGGTTGATAAGACTGAGCAGGGTATTGGTGTGAAAATGATGGTCATGGTTGCTCATGACCAGACTGACTCCAAGAGAAGTTTGGATGGTTCCTCCACCCCGGATTGTATGTTTTGGAGTATGGATTGTAATTAGGTCTGGTGTATGCTGCATTCATATTCTCAGGGTACATTTGGGCTTGGTAGATGGGACACTCCTCAAACAGGTGGTTGAGAGCATGGCAATAGGTGCAACCCGGGTTGATCACAGGTGGTGGGTTGACCTGATTCACAGAATTTGGTTCCCTAGCCTCGAGCAGTTCTAGCCGTTTCATCAATTGAGTTATCTTTGCCTTGGCAGCTATAGAGGATTCAATCGAATGCATACCCCTCTGGAAGTGGTGGGATTGGTTTTCTCAGGGCAAGATTCCCACTGAATGATTTTTTCTGCTAAGGCTTCAAAGCGATCCCAACCCTGGTTCTCATCTTTCTTTAAAAATTTCCCTTGACACATGGTCTCGAGGAGTGTCTTGGTTTGATAATCCAGTCTGTCATAGAGAATTTGGCATTGTCGTCACTTCTCTATGCCGTGATGAGGACATTGGTTAGTAAATCTTTAAACCGTTCAAAATATTTCCAGAATGGTTCACTTGATTCCGGCTTGAACTGCATTATGTTTTTTATGATGAGGGCCGTTTTGTGAATGGGATAGAATTTCTTAAGAAAGACTTTGACAAATTCATCCCATGTCAAGATAGAACTGGCAGGCAGATTGTGTAGCCACTTCTTGGTTATGTCCTTAAGTGCGAAGGGAATGAATCTTAATCTAACAGCATCTTCCCTTAGTTGGGGAATTCTCATCATCAAGCACACTTCTTCAAACTCACGAATAAAGAAATATGCGTCCTCGGATTCTAGGCTATGAAATCTTGGGAGTATATTTATGAATTTTGGTTTAAGCTCAAAATTTTTCTCAGTTGCTTCGGGTAAAAGAATGCATGACGGAAGTGAAGTACGAATGGGATAGAACTTGTCTTGGAGAGAAGTGTTGTTGGCCATGATTGGATTTGTGTTAGGAGGTGGTGTTTGTGCAAGTGTAGAATCCTAACAAGTCTTGCTGAAATTGGGTCCCGATACCACTCTTGCATGCACAACCACAGATAACGTTCACCAAGCAATCAAGCGAAAAAAAGAAAAACAACAAACAAGAAAAAGGAAAAACAATCACCAGCTATCTAGGATTCCTGGACCTAGACGACTCCTAACTATTCGATGAACCGAAGAAGGTTATTGCTCGAGTCAGACCACAGCTAATCAGCCAGGTGGGAGCAAGATTGGTGGGAGGTATCCGCGCAGAAGCGACGGGCCTAATTAAGCCAAACCACCAGCCTTCGGGTTTCGCCCCTCAATCCCCAACCTTAGTCACTGATTTGACTGGAGTGTGAATCAAAAACAATTTCCAATCTCAGCTGATCTCTTAACGAGTCCCGATGTCCCTAGGGGCCAATGTCTATCAAATTTTATTAAAAAGCTTAGGATTGTGAGTGTTTGGAATCTGATTTTTGGGCCAAGAAAGGGTGATTAAATTCCCACCTTATCTTGTTATTGGGTGTTGCCCTTAAAATCAATTTTGTACAAGTGTTCAAGATAAACAAGAATCACTCAAAGCGATATAAATCAACCAAAATATGAGTCCTATTCTGAATGCAATGCGTACGTACCTTGCTCCAGCACTCTTCAACAGTAAAGTAAATGAATTGAAAAGACACGTGCCTAAAATGCAAATGAATTCAACAAGTATTTTACTGTTGGTTTATTAGCAGGCTCCTGGTGATGGCATACAAGAAATAAAGTTTACAAAAACTTAATTTTGCAAAGCAAGCAACCCTGTAAAAGGCCAATCAGTAGTGAACTCTTCTTTGTCGCGGTTCCGCGGCCAGAGCCAAGCAAACGCTGCAATTCAGAGGATATTTGGTCTCTGTTTTCTAGAGCAGAGGCCCAAAATCACTTATATGTTGCTGCAAGTCTTCTTTCCTGTTTTCTCTGACCTGTAACCTGCAACAAAGAAGAAAAATTCGTTTAGTTCTAAAAATTCAATAAAAGAACGTTACCCTCCCCGGCAACGGCGCCAAAAATTTGTTCGGTAGGATTAGTTGTATTGAAAAGAGGTTTAGAGTAAACCGTTGGTTGCCGTGTATTGATGATCAAGAACTTCAAATGTTTATGTAGGTTTACTTTTCTCCTTCCGAATTACTGTTCGTAGCATAAGCTAGGACAGGTCGTATCCGCAGGGAGGGTTAGCGATAGAAGCGCTCAAGGTTTGTATTGAAATCTTTGTGAAGAAAAACGAAGATTTTTCTTTGTTTTGAGAAATGAAAAACAAAACGATGTGGAAGGTGAGTGAAAAATCTTTCGGTGTTGTATAAAAGAAAAGAAACAAGAATAAAGATGAAGGGAAACTGAGAAGCTTGAAGAAAAAGAAGTTTTTAGAAGAGAGATTTTTAAGAGAGATTTTTAAGAATAATATAAAGAGAAACCATGACTAACTAACATAGTAATTTACTAACTTACTACTCTCGTTGGGTGATGCATGCCTCATATTGAATCATCAGCAATTGTATGTCTTGCTTTACCAAGTCGTTGTGTTGTCCCATATCGAAGGTGTTTCTCATCTAGGCTAGTTGCCTCCTTGAATCATTGGCTCCCTAAATAGATCTTCATAGTAGAATAAGGATAGTCACTTTTAACAATGTTAAGAAACATACAAGATTCATTAGTCCATCAAAGTTATAACAAAGCAAGCATGAAATAAGAACTTGTAATGTAGTCATTGGCATAGTGAAGTGCTCCATCTTCATGTTCCATCACGGCACTTGTTCTAAAGACAAGGCTCTAAGTGAGGCTCACATGAGTCATATGGAGGGAAAACTTAGCATTTGCAAAGAATAAAAAGCAACACATCTTCATTGGGAGTGATATAGACTTGTAATTTGCAAGACTTGAAAAAAGAACGCATCCAAAGAATCATATTAAGTCAGCAATCACCCAAGAGTTAGTAGTTAGTAAAATTAAAAGTTAGTTAGTCATGTTAATGATTTAGCTAGACATAGAAATAAAGAACAAAAGACAAATCATTGTAGAAGTGAAGTAAAAGAAGGTAAAAGCTTAAAAGAAAACAATGCACTAGAGCAAGAGAAGATGAAGGTTGAAAGCTCGATCCTTATATTGCGTTGTCACCGTCTCCAATTACAAAGATTGCTCACTCTCGCTCTCTCTCTTTTCTGAATTCTAGAAGGAGAAAAAGAAAATTACATAAGAGGCTAAAAGAAAACTTAGAGAAACCCTAACAATTTTCCTATAAAAATAATGCTCTTTTTTCTTCCCCCCGATTACAGAGGCCCTAGAGGTTTATTTATAGTCTTCATGCGAGGAGGCCATCCCACTTTAGTCTCCGGATCAAACGCTGAAGTAACGGCCTACAGATTGCCACGGGTCCGCGGCACGTGTCGCGTTTCCGCGGCCGTTTCTTGGCCGCTGCGCTAGCGGATTTTTTTGTCTTTCTGTTGCATCTCGTATCCTCAGTTGGATCTTGTGGAAATTGAGAATACATTCTGGATCTTTTCAGACTTGGACTTTTCTTTTGTGGGCTTCTTAAATGCTTCTTTAATTCCTCAAAAATCATAATTTGGGCCTCTTTCTCTATGAGACAATGGACCTGAAAAAAGAGAGAGAAAAGCAGTAAAAATTAACTTTTTATTCATATAAAGTATAGCATGGTGGTAGAAAATGATACATAAATGACTCCAATCACTTGCCAATTACCAAGATAGACACTCCCAACGCTGAGGCAATCAAAACCAATATGACATGAGCCAAGCAATCTAAGAGAAAGTGAGGAACACATAAATTTAATGAGGTTCGACAACTTTCTTACATCCTCGAGGTAGCAAGGAGAATATCTTATTCAAACAATAGAGTTATAAGGGTTACAAAAGTGATTCGAAAATTCAACTAGGAAGACTACGAACTTGGCCATAGAAATCTCTTAAACAAACTAATCCTAAAACTCTTAACAATCGATTCAACAGTCGGTTCCGATCGATCCATCATAGATACTAATGAGAGTACAAAAACCCTCCTTATATAGCCAGAGGAGAGAGCAAATTGAAAGAAACCAAATTTGGATTGAAATCTGATTCCAAAAATAGAAATCTAAAAATAACTCAAAATAGCTAGAACCCGACGCGTGGTCGATCAAGCGGTCGACCGGCGTCATGTCGCGGTCGACCGGACAGTCGACCGCTAACCCAATTCACCCTGTGCCTCTGTGCAGACTCCTCAGATCGGTCGACCGATTGTATTGTGCAAAAAATAAGTTTTCTGGGCGGTCAACCGTTGTTGCCTTCTTCTCTAAATGTGCATGTTTGTGTACTTGTGGTCGACAGGATGGTCAACCACACAGCTCTCTTTGCTTTTCAACTGAGTTTTTGAAAACCCTATCAATCTTTTTAATCATCCGGTGTTCTCCCCACGCATGTTGCATTTTATTTTGGAGAATTAGGAGTACATGTAAGTTATTTAATTGTTTTATTAGTTATTTTCTCTCAGTCTTGGCTTTGGAAGGCATTGTCCCGACGGATAGATTAGATTTATTTAGAGTATACTGTTGTCTATTCATATAAAAGTTACTTCAAATATCGCCTTTGTGGTACTGTATGAGAGACAGTCACACTCATGTTTTCAGAAAGCCTTGTGTTTGCTTACTTTATTAGTGCGATCCATGTGTGCATCTGCATCTATTTATCTATATTATTTTATTGTTTCTCTAGTCTAGTTTTGTGTTGTTTATTTCGGTTATTTATTATTATCAGCCGTATCAAAGCCATCCTGCTGCCTTTTGCAACATGATTTCTGTATTCTGTATTCTGCTGTGACTTTTGGCGCTTATCTCAGTCTCGTGTAATAAGCCGACACCTATAGAATTATTTACTGGTGGATTTGACAGAAAGTCTACGTTTCAACAATTCTATTTCAGTTTAATCTAACTTCTATGGCAATAGTTACAATTGTACGTAACGCAATTTGCGCAGGAATTTCATATTACGGCCTACTCTTTTCTGCCAGAATATTTTGACGTGATAATTAATAAGGAGATAAAAAGTTGGTAATGAGCAGTTTTAGACTTTTACGAGGAATTAATTGCAAACCCCATATGGAATTTTTAGATTAATTTACTAGGATTAGGACTATTGGATCCAAATATTAATATTCCCATACCACGAGAATCATCTTCACTTTTTGCAAACCTTTTTTAAAACCTGAAGTATATTAAACTATAGGAATTGAATAAGAAAACATAAACTCATCTGTGATCACACCTGATCTCAACGTTAACATATAATCACTCCTAGTCAGAACAACGTGTCCTTAGACTCTTGATGACAAAAACTGGTACCTTTTAACTAACAGTTAGCAAGCATAGGGAAGCAGCCACAGTCCTGAGCACTGTGATGAAGAACAAATGACAACAGCATGCAGCACGCAGCAGCATGAGTGGAGGCTATCTGCAGAGAGAGAGAGAGAGAGAGAATGAAAAGGAGATGTTAGTCTCCCCCACTTCACGTGGTGGTGACTCAATTACATGGGCGGCGCCTTGTCTTTTTCTCCGCCCTCTATGATCTACATCTCATCCCATAGGTCATGGAATATCATGGATGGGGTCAGAGTGTGGCATGTTTGCCCACCACTACCTCCCATGCTTTTAAAATAAATTCTCAATGAATGGCCAAACATGATGACTCTGTATGGCTAGGGGTTTTTGGTCACAAAAATCAATCATTATGGTTATGAAAATTCAACAGTGAGCAATATATACTAACTGATCACAACAACAAGATTAGTATATATCCTTGTAATCCCAAGTTAGCATGTAAGAGGTTGTTTGAATGATAATAATATGTAGCTTCAACTAGAGTATATAGTACCCCAACTGTTTGTTTTGAAGTAAATCTAACTGCAATAGTTAGAGTTACATTTTGGTTCTCATTGAGGGGTTGTTTCGATGATTATACACTAGTACAGAATTAGACTTTCGCGTCACATGTTTGACGTCGTTTTTAGTAACACAATGATGTGAAAAAGAAGCGGTGATATTTTTGTAATATTTTGAAAAACTTACGAGATCAGTTCTCCAAAGAACCGACGTAGAAACTCAAAAATAAAGGCGGTGGCATTATTGTAATATTTTGAAAATTTTACGACATCGGTTCTCCAAAGAATCGACGTAGAATCTCAAACCAAAAAAATTCTTTCTTTTAAATAAAAAACTTAAAACATCGGTTCCAAAATGAACCGACGTATGAAAAACTTACGACATCGGTTCTTTGATGTCGAAATTAAAAAAATAAAAAAATACTTAAGACGTCGGTTCATTTTATGAACCGATGTTATTTCCTTTCCCTCTCAAATTTTCCCCAAAAAAATTAAATTCCCATTCACCGCCTTTATTCCCCTCAAATTCGCCATAGATCTCAAAACCCATTAGATCTCTCTCCCTTGATCTTGCCCAGTGCCTCCTTAAGCTCGCCTCCGCCCTCATTCAGTGCCTCCACGAGCTCCATCAAACTCTAGCGCCTTTATGAGCTACAGCGGGGAGCTCTGCTCCGAGCAGAGCAACATGAAAAACAAATGTAAAATTTTATTAAACTCTTTTAATCCTTACTTAGTTGCTCTTAGAAACTCAAGTTGGTGCTACTACCGCAGCTAGGGTTAATGTGAGATTTTCAAGGATTGGGAACATACTCGATGACTCGTGGAGTGTAGAGATTTTCACCACTGTAATGGTTTATTATTATTGGCCCAGTTCATACTCAGTGGCTCGTGGAGCTCATGAGAGCGGTGGAGCTCGGTGGTGGCGGTGGAGCTCGCGATGGTGGCGGAGCTAGGTGGCGGTGGAGCTCCTGGTTGCGGCGGTGGAGCTCCTGGTTGGGATTTTCAGCGATTGGATTTTTTTTGTTGGAGTGTAAAATTTTGATTTACTGTTTGATGATGCTGGTGATGATAAGTTTGACAATTATGATGATAATGTTTTGGTTTGTGAAGCTTAAAGATTGGATTAATTTTTTTTGAGTCAGAAATATTTTGAGTTTGAGGATGATGATGATAATTTTGGGTTCGAATTCGAGATGATGACGAGTTTCTTGCGGCGATCGGCGATGACGTCGTGGAGGAATACGATGGAGCAGTCCACAGAAGGAAGGCAATGGCAGATTTTTTATTTTTATTTTAATAAAAAATAAAGTTTTCACATCGGTTTAAAATCGACATATTTGCCCCCACCTTACAGCGTGGCCGCATAGACGTCGACAAATCGTTTCATTTCCACATCGGTTTTAAATCAACGTGGAATCTCTTTTTTGTTGTAGTGATAATTGAAACTACATGTAGCTTCAATTATAAGAAGCAACAACTTAATTGTTGTTTTGATGTAGTTGGAACTACGTGAAGTTCTAACTTCAATAGTTAGACTTAGTTATTAGGTATTTTGGTTATAATTAGAACTGCGATCAAATTGATTGTACTTTCAACTATATGAGTTGAACTATAATAACTGAGGGTGTTACATCAGTTTTTGTTAATAATTTCTATACAATACAACTTCATCATGCATTTAACCAAATACCTATTTTTTTGCTTCCTGCAGTTGGAACTATAATTATAGATTGTTAAGTCAAACAAACAAGTTGGTGTTCTAACTACATGAGTAGCATTTACATGTAGTTGGAACTACAGTGTAGCACCAACTACATCAAACCAAACAACCCCAAGAGCATTAAGAAGCCCAAGTGATTTTTTTTTATTTTATTTTTTTCCAATTAGAGTCCTCAACCTCTTTTAACATACAAGAGATAGTTTCTCAAATAGAATTTGTGATACTTTTTGAATTTGTGACATTTTGTCACAAGGCACATGTCTTGTATCAACCCTCTATCTCAAATTTCCCGGCCTCTAAGTGCTTACTGCTTGGAAAAGCTATTGTTATAATTTTGTAAGTTGTTCAAGATTAATGGAAGCTTTAGAAAAGTTTTTCATTTCTAATATGCTAAATGATGGGTCCGATCCCCAGTCTGGCAGTCTGTATATATATTGACTGTTGTTGCTTTGCCAGTGGGGGCTCTTTCCCCGTAGCAAGTAACAGGAGGAATGGTGTGAGGTATTACTCGGGATCTTTGTGGAGAGTTGCCTCATCCATCTTGCATGTTTCAGTCTACAGTTTGAGGTGTGATTTTGGTTCTGGGATTTTTCTGGATTCATAGACATCATCGCCCTCCCAGTGGTGGTGGATGTTTGTTTGGGAGTCATTCAGAGCTTGAATGGTGAGTCTGAACTGGGATTGGATTATGTGTATTTCTTTTAAAAAACAAATACAAATATAATAGGCCTCATGTCACACTTGTTAAATGTAACCGAGTACGTATTTGAATGAATGTAATGAAAATATTCTAAAATAAAAGTTTTGTCTAAATCTTCCCTGATTTGTCTCATGTTTGTTTTTGTTTGGAATTTGATGTCTGCTCGAGGAGAATTATTTTAACTCCGAGATGTTAGAGATTGATTTGGTGTGTAATTCCCGAGTGGTTGTTTATCCCACAGCGACACCTGTAGGTATCATCTCCAAGTAGGGAAAATCCCAGCTATGGATTGAGCCTCCGACACTACTAATATGTCTGCCAAATTGTGTCGAAAATTTGCGTCAAACATGATTAGTTTGTATAGAAAATTTTTAGGTTGCGTCGATTTTTTGCGTCAAAAATTGTCGACGCAAAACCATCGACGCAACGTTTGCATCAAATTTTCGACGCAATGTTTACATGTTGTGTCAAAAATTTGACGCAAGATGTATCTATCACGAATTATGCAATTTCTGTGAAATTTAAATACTGCGTCGAAAATAAAAGTACATCAAGAGGGGGTAAATAATTGTACTAGCTAATTTAGGACAAATGATGTGGAATTAAGAATCTAATTGCTAACACAAAATGTGTAACCAACAGTGAGTCTGAATTTTCCGTGAAGGGCTCTGAAACTACTCCTCTAGATTCCTCTAGATTAAGAGTTGAGGTGCTTTAAAAGCTCTCTTAGTTGAACACAAGTGTGGGCACACAAACTATGTCAATCATGTATATGAATATGAACAATGTAAAGCAATGCAAGATATAAAGGAGTTGAGAGTTGAGAGATAGAAGATCAAACACAAACACCGAGATATATTTCAAGGTTCGAGCTACTACTTTACGTCTTCGCCTTCACACAGAAGGATTTCAACTATCCACTATTGGATTTTTCACAAGGGGACTCTACCGAGGAATTACAAATTACAACCTTGGAGTATACAACTCCACTCTCACACCTCTACACAAGAGGGAGCAACAATCATCTCTACACATGAGGGAGCACAAAGCAAAGATGAAAATACAACTTGGTGATCCAAATAATCACAAACAATCTCTTGGTGATCTTGATAGATCACAAACAATTTTTCTTACAATACAAAGTTCTAGAGGATAGATTTGAAATGAATAGCTCAAGTATGTGAGTAAAACAGAGTGTTTGAAAAAGAAAACATTTAGAAAAAACTTTAAAAATGATATAAAAATTTTGGACAAGAATTAGAATCTCAAAACTTGTTTTCTTTTGATTTTTCAAAACTTTAAAACAAATAAAGATAGAGAGATTTAAACTCTAAAACTTGTTTTGAAAACTTGTTAAAAACTCTGTAGAAGATGAAAATTTTGGCTCTCAAAAATCTTAACTAAAACTGACCTCAAGGACCCATATTTATAGAGCCTTGAAAATGTAGCCGTTGGAGTCCAGAACCAGGCCAGAATGGTCTGTCGGTTGACTGCCCGGTCGACCGGCCAACGGTCAGATTTATGATCGTTGGGGTATCAGTCGACCACTCGGTCGACCGCCCTAAGGCAAACATGCTTACCGGTCGACCGCTTGGTCGACCGAGGCCAGAACCAGAGAGCAAACTCTTTGGTCGGTCGACCGACCGGACGATCGGGGCCAAATCCAGAGAGCAAGCTCTCTTGATCGCTCAACCGTGTGGTCGACCGGCCCAAAGCTAAGGCATTTGTACACATCTCTATGCACATTGGTAGATCGACCCCTGGTTCGGTCGACCGATCAATCGACCCCCAGATGCCCAGAGTCTGGGTTTTAAAGGATTTAAAACTTAGTCTTTTGAATCCTTAAAATTTTTAATTAAATCCCATAAATTTCACAAAAAATAAGTTCATATAAATACTTTAAAATACAAATATGTGTGATAAAGAATCAAATCAGCACATATTACAAATATATTGAACTATTTTTGTGATATAGAAATTTAGCCTTAAACTAAAAACAGTATTTTTTTTTCAAAATCAAACTTTTTAAATGGAAGCCAGATTTTTCCAAAATTTATTCAAATACAAAAATAAGATATTTAAACAATTTTGAAGTATAGTGTGTATGGATATGATCCAATCACATAAAAGATGAAAGATCTATGTTTTTGATAATAGGCTCAAAATAAGTTTTGCTTTTAGCAAAATTTAAAATCATAAAATAAACTCATCAAAATAAGTTTTTAGACAATATGAAGCAATTGTTTATATAGATGAAATCCAATACACAAACAAACCATGTAAACTTATTTTAATGAAATCTATTCATGAAACCGAAAAGTATATTCTTTGAAGTTCAAAATCAAAACGGTTAAAACTAAAACCGAAAACCTTTTCTTATGAAAAAACTATATAAATTGTGTGTGTGTGTGTGAGTTTGAGCAATCCACAACTAATCTATTCTTTACATTTTATCTAAAAACAAAAATCTTAAACTTACAAATACTTCATACAAGTCTTGAAAATCTTCTCTTGAAAATCTTCTTCTTCATCTTAACTTGGTCTAAAACTTTGATCCATGAGTTAGACTCCTCTTTGAGTACTTGATGCGATCTTGACACGCGAGCTCTTGAATCAACACGTGTTAGCTTCAAAACTTGACTTCGAATCTTTCGTTGAAGCTAAACACCGAATAAGATCTTGATCAAATATCTGAAACTATATAAAACACAAAATCATTAGTACTATAACTACATGAGTTAATTATCGTTAAAACTAGAGTAATGAACCTTTAGGCCAACAATCTCTCTTTTTTGATGATGACAAAACTCATGGAGTTATATATATGCATGAATTAAAGATAAGCTTCATGGAAGCTCCCCCTTAACTTATGCATAGCAATAAACAAAGATATTCAATGAAGCACATAAGCTATATGTTAAACAAATAAAAATATATGCATCAACAATTATATTAAACATGCATATATAAACTCATTAAATTCTTCTCCCCTTTTGTCAACTCATCAACAAAGGGGTGAAGATAGAAAAATAAGAAAAATATATATGCGATATAAATTCATGAAGAGGAGAGACATTAAGTTAACTCCCCTTGCATATATGCATTACATGGAAAAGGGATGACTAGACCCTAACCCACAAAAGTATAGTATACAATGTATAGAAAAAGATATTAAGCTCCCAATACATACGTGTATCACATAAAGAAGAGAGGTCAAGTTCCTCAATATGTAAAATACACTCAACATGAATCTATACATAGATGAGATGTTAAGCTCCCCTTGCATATAAGCAATACATTTCAAACAAATTTTGAAAATTTTTTAAAACAAATTTTGATATCAATTTAAAATAAATTTTAAAATTACTTGTATCAAAACAAATTTTGATACCATTGTAGTTGGCAAAACGAATGTTAATACCACTTGTATATAAACATAAATATTATAGGTAAACATTAACATGAAATCATTTTAAGTTATAAAGAACTTTTTCTCCCTTTTTTTTAAAAATAATGCATAAGCTTGTATATGATACCAATTAAAAAACTAATTGTCATTAAGAACTAAATCAAGCTTATCATAAAATAATTTGTGCTATAAAGTGTTAACATTTTTTATCTTAGCACAATAAATTATATGCATGTATGTATAGAAATACCACTAGAAATTTGAAGCATACATATATAATAAAACAAGTATGAGTATACAAAAATGAAATAACATTAAAATCATGTATAACTCATAACAATCACCCTATCATGCACATGTTTAAAAGATATTTTCATTTAAGAGCATACAAGGTATGGTCGCTCAACCAACCGCCCTTTGAAGTTAGGAGTTTTCAAAAATATGATTTGTAGGTCATTTTACCATAATTTGAAAATTACTACCAATTGAAGAATAATGAACTAATTTAAAGTAATTTTCAAAATTAGATCGAAATCCTTCAAGTAAGGAATAAAATAAAAATTTATCCCATGAAAACATGCTAGATACATAATATTTGACACTCAAAATACATAAGGCATATAAATGCTCATGAGATCAACATCATGAGTAAGCAAGATATCTAGAGTGCACAAAAATCATATTATCAACATATACATGGAGATGACAATGAAACTCAAAAAAAAAACAAGTAACTTCCTTTTATCAAAAACATGAAACTATGAAAAATTAATTTTCATCAAACCTAAATAAACTTCAAGGTGTATGTATGTTTTGTCGAAACTAAAATATACATACATATCCAAACTTGAAAAGAGTCCACAAAAATATATTGCATGAAGGCAAGTGACTCTAACGTAGACATGTATATATAATAGTTTTAAAATTAACATATACATGAAGCTAAACATGAATACATGTACAAAATAGAGAATACAAGTGTAAATGTAAGAATCATCAATAAAAGTATGTAAATATAAATAAGGAGAAGTTAGAAATAGTTACCAAACCAAATGAACTAGTCTTTAGGTCTCCAAGCCATGGTGGTCCTCCCACCCAACATCCTTGAAGGTGATGCATCCCAGGTTGTATCCATTGATCTCAAACGCATCCACCATCAAGGCATCAATACTCTCACGTCTTGTGAGAGCCCACACCTACAATAAATAAAATAGGGGTAGATTTTGGTACCCATATTTTCTTGGGTCCATGCGGGTTAGCTCCTTTCCTAACCCAAACAAACTTATTTGCAAAATTTGAAGCATGTATTTTATCATAATAAAATTTTACAAGGTGGCTCATTCGTCCACAACGTGTGCAAGTGTACACATTAGCATATATGGTGTCATGTGTATGAACATGAGAATCATGTGTATGCCGTGAATAGTGTGCATGAATATGAGGAGTATGTTTTTTTCGAAACATAGATTCCAATCGTGTGTGATTCATAACACATTGGCTCAAAGTGGAGCCCAAACAATCTACACACTTCTTCAATATACAAATATCATTTTCAATAATTGAAGAAGAAGTGAAGAAAGCATCATGTTTATCACTAAAAGATAAAGAAATGGAAGCATGAAAAACATGAGAAGCAAAATCATTTTTCAAAGAAATATTTTTTTTTGAAACACAATCTAATTCCTTAGAAATCAAAACAATTTTATTTTTCAAGGAATCATTCTCTTTTAAAATAAAATCTAGTTTTGAAAACAAAACCTCATTTTTCTTCAAAACAATATCAAAATCATTTTTATTCTTAAAAATTTCATTTTCTTTTAATGTAAGATTGAGTTTAGTTTTCAATAAGTCCCTTTCATTGGAAACCTCTACCTTTTCTTTCAAAACTAAATCAAGTTTTGAAAATAATTTTTTATTTTCTTCTTTATTTCAAAACTTTTCTTTTTCAAAGCTTTATACTTTTTCAACAAGTTTTCACAAAAATATAAATAGTTCTTCATTTAAAGCATGTGCATCCATAGCATTATCATCATTTGAAGAACTAACACAATCATTAATATAGGTATCCGAATTTACCTCAAGGGAGTCATGCCCTTGGACCATGTATCACGTAAGCTCGGATTCATCTCTAATAGTTTCTCTCTCCAAAATATATTGAGCTTGTTCCTTAGAAGAGGTCAATGTGTTTCACACTGCAAAAGTAGAATCACAATGAGAAATCAAAGAAATGTGCTCTTTGCTTAATGTGTGCTTGAGTGCCTTCATGGTTTGTGCATTAGCCTCAATGTACTTGTCATTATCAAAATAGTATTTCTTGGTAGTGATCAGATAAGCATGCAAACTTAGGGCTTTTAAATATGAACTCATTTTAAAATTTCACAAATCTATGTTAGAAGTATCAAACATAGGTGGAGTAAGATAATCCATGAGTGCAAACTAATATGTGTGCACTGTAAATCTAGATTAGCAATCCAAGGATCATACTTCTAGGTGGTTAAACCACATATCAGGAGCGCTAATTCTGATAAAGTATACTTAGAGGGGGGTGAATAGGTGTACTAGCTAATCTAGGACAAATGATGTGGAATTAAAAATCTAATTACTAACACACAACGTGTAACCAAGAGTGAGTCCGAATTCTCCGTGAAGGGCTCTGGAACTGCTCTTCTAGATTCCTCTAGATTAAGAGTTGAGGTACTTTAAAAGCTCTCTTGGTTGAACCCCAGTGTGGACACTGGGCACACAACCGATGTTAAGCATGTATATGAATATAAACAATGTAAAACAATGAAAAATATAAAGGAGTTGAGAGTTAAGAGATAGAAGATCAAACGCAAACACCGAGATATGTTTCGAGGTTCGAGCCATTGCTCTACGTCCCTGCCTTCACACAGAAAGATTTCAACTATCCACTATTGGATCTTCCACAAAGAGACCTCCGCCGAGGAATTACAAATTACAACCTTGGAGTACACAACTCCAACTCTTACACCTCTACACAAGAGAGAGCAACAATCACCTCCACGCAAGAGGGAGCACAAAGCAAAGATGAAAATATAACTTGGTGATCCAAATGATCACAAACAACCTCTTGGTGATCTTGATAGATCACAAACAACTCTTCTCACAATACAATATCCTAGATGATAGATTTGAAGTGAATCGCTCAAGTATGTGAGTAAAACAAAGTGTTTGGAAAAGAAAACACAAAGAAAACACTTGGGAAAAACTCTAAAAATGATATAGAAATTTTGGATAAGAACTAAAATCCCAAAACTTGTTTTTTTTTATTTTCCAAAATTTTGATACAAATAAAGATAGAGAGATTAAAACTCTAAAACTTGTTTTGAAAACTTGTTAAAAACTCTGTAGAAGATAAAAATTTTGGCTCTCAAAAATCTTGGCTAAAAGTAACCTCAAGGACCCATATTTATAGGGTCTTGAAAATATAATCGTTGGGGTCCAAAACCATGCCAGAATGGCCAGTCGGTCGACCGATCAATGGTCAGATTTCTGACCGTTGAGGTTACTGGTCGACCGCCCCAAGGCAATCATGCCTGTCGGTCAACCGACCAGTTGACCGAGGCCAGAACCAAAGAGCAAACTCTCTGGTAGGTCGACCGACCGGTCGACCGGGGTTAGATCCAGAGAGCAAGCTCTCTAGATCGGTTGACCGTGCGGTCGACCGTCCCAAGGCCAAGGCATTTGTGTACGTCTCTGTGCACATTGGTCAACCGCTCAGTCGATCGACCCCTGGTTCAATTGAACGGTCGATCGACCGCAAGAAGCCCAGAGTCAGGGTTTTAAAGGATTTAAAACTTGGTCATTTGAACCCTTAAAAATTTTAATTAAATCCAATAAATTCCACAAAAATAGGTTCATATAAATACTTTGAAATACAAATATGTGTGATAATAAATATTTTGAAATACAATATGTGTTGTAACATTTGCCTTAATTAAGCACCCTTTTTCCTAAATATTCATATCTTAAAAGGTAATGGGAAATGGCATGCATGCTTGATACCCTATTTATTTCATGCTTATTGAATGAGTATGTATAAAAATGAATACATAAGTATGAATACACCCATGTATGTAGACAAAGAAAATACCCCACATGTGTTGACTTACCACCATCTCTCTCACCATACATGTACCTCATGGAGAGGGGGGGAAGGCATGGAGCTTGTCATAGGGCATGGTGTAGGGTAGAGTAATGGGTTAAATAGGGACACATGGCACACTCTTGTGGGAGATTAGAGGCTATAAATAGGGAGAGGTGAAGAAATTTCCTCATTTGCTAAAACTCTCTCTCTCTCTCTCTCTTCATCCCAAGGTCCCAAACCACTCTCCCTCTCTCCCCTTTTCTGCAGCCAGCAGTAGCAGCAGCAGCAAAAGGCCAGCAGTAGCAGCAACAAAAGCCAGCAGCAGCAGCAAAAGGCAGCAACAATTACAACAGCCAAACAGCCTATTTCCTCCATTCTCTTCCACAAAAACACCCTTTTATTCTCCACCTCAAACCCCCACTTACTTCTCTTCAATCCACATACTAGAAAAGGTTCCGTATTCCTCCAAGAAACCGTTAGAACGAGTCAAGGAGTGGTCTAGATTGAACGACTCCGTCGTAGAGAGATATCAAACTTGAGGAAGAGCATACCACTTTAAAGGGTGAGTAGAACATATGAATCTTTGTGTTATAATAAATAGACATAAAAGTAAAGATTTCGAAACTTGCTTATTCTTGTTACTTTATGTATCCTAGCATAATGGTAGTATTTAATGCATGTGATTGTTGTGTGTTTGGAGGAAGGGACCGGGTTGAACCGGAGGTGCGAGTAGGGGAGATTATGCGGTAGCGCATTGGAGGAAGGGACCGGGTTGAACCGGTGGTGGTAGAAGGGGAAAAATTTATTGCATGGATTGATGCGTAGGAGGAAGGGACCGGGTTGAACCGGAGGAGGCCGAAGGGGGAGCCCAATGTAAGGTCAATAAAGTATATTGGTGCGACTAAATAGAAATTCTATGTTGAGATTGTATATATATATATAAATCCTTAACATTGAATCTGGAATAACTTCGTATACAGACAAATATTACATAGGTTAGTCGACTAAGTCCCTGGGATAAGTCGACTACAGGTGTGATACATAGGCAGATAAACTGCTGGAAAGCCTGGTTAGTCGACTACAGACAGACTGTAGTCGACTAACTTCAGATACAGAGAGCAAACAGAGAGTTGGCAACCTGTTTTGGACATAATTAGTCGACTACAGTCGACTTATAAGTCGACTAATAAATTGTGTAGTCGACTACACCAGAGAGGGTAGTCGACTATAGGTGGTATACAGAGAGCAACATACCCTCCCGAACCATACCTAGTCGACTATAGGGGACCTGCAAGTCGGCTATCACATAGGGTAGTCGACTATACCAGGGAGGGTAGTCGACTACATAGGATCCTGTCAGCCAACAGAGAAGCAGATCCTTTTGGGTTGCCTTCAGTCGACTATAGCTATAACTCTAGTCGACTGGTGGGTATTATTAGTCGACTACATTAGGATATAAGTCGACTAATAGACCTTATCACTGTGTTCCAATTGGGTTCTCAGCTAATAAGAAATTTTATATAAATAGTATAATGACACACCGGTCAACCTGATAACTTAGGCCATGTAGACATACTTAATAAGCATGCTTAAATATTATTTTACTCACTGAGCTGTCAGGCTCACTCTATTCTAATTCCACTTCCAGGTCGGGACAAGGGCAAGGGACCCGCTTAAAGGCAAATGTGCGGGATGAGCGCCATCGGAATCATAGCATTAAAAGTTACTTTTGTTATGTATATGACTGTTTATAATTATGTGCATTGGTAGTTGAAGGTTGTCATCGACTTGTAAACCTTATAGAGTATGGTGTTAGACTCCAACCTTGTAAAATATATATATATATATATATATATATATATATATATATATATATATATATATATATATATATATATATATATATATACACTTGATTATGGAAATTCCAGACTGAGTTTCTTATGGGTTATCGAATCCTATGTGTTGTCATGGTAAGTCTTGATTAGATCATATATGTTATCTTAGTGAACTTTTGATGTATAATGTAGAATTCTTTGATGTTGAAATGGAAGTATTATTTAGTGTTGGGTCCCACGCTTGGATTATTAAGATAATTGTAATTAAACGGAAAAGTTTTAACTGGGACCGTTACAGTTGGTATCAGAGCCAAGGGTTTATAAGTAGAAGGAGTAAGAGATGATGAAGTGATAGGCTACACATGTGATCATCGTTAGGTAGCGAGTTTATGTGATGAATTAATTGTGAATCAAGTGATGATAGAGTATTTTCCTCGTATAAGAATAGGAGCGCCTGCACAGACTAAGTCGGGTGAATTGACTAAGGGTGCGGGATTGCGGTAACAACTCCTAGTGATATGGGACACTGAGTTGAGGAAATACATTAAATTATCTATTGAATCTAAAGACTTATGAGTAGACTAAGGACAAGTATAGTTGCTAGCGTGTCTATATATACTGCTTCTTGATTATAGCCATATGTTGAGACTATTGTATGGGCTTGAGATTGATACGACCTTTTTGTTTACATGTAGATGGGAGACTCCTACGTATATTGGTCAGTCTCTAGCTCCGATAGCTCGAGTGAGAGCTGGGTGGCGGATTCCATTGATTGGGGGTACGAGTCGGACGAAACTGATCCAGCGGAAACGATTGTACCCCTAAACCACGTAGATTATGAAGAGGTTGAGTCTCAGGCATCTAATGAGCCTGAACCAACCAATGTTGAGACAGAAAGCTTTGTGGGAGATTCACTTGAGATAGCAGTGACGGAGCACTCTAGCACCATAAAAGAAGAAACCCGAAGAGGATTTACATATGGAGGCGTCTTTTGGGACGAAACGTGGGAAGATGATATGAACCTTTATGATGATCTAGACGACTGGTGCTGCGCCGGGGACGAATCACTGGGAGAAGACCCCGAGGAAGATATGGATGATAGCGATGATAGCAGCAGCACTAGCGGAGACTCAAGTGGGGATACTCTACCCTATGAAGGGTGAACCTTGGAGTCGACACCTTTTGATGTATATATATGTATAGGCCTAATATGTTAGATAATGGATATCCTTAGAGTTGTTGTATGTACCCGGGCATATCTCAAATGAATGCACATGGGTTAGTCCGGATATCCAAGTAGGAAGGCATGTTAGTATAATATCTTTGTATCCATTTTGGGATGTACCTAGATATATATATATAACAAGTTGCTTGTTAGCAAAAGCGATGTTATTAATTTGATTGCTTGAGACTAAAGTTTTATCCCAAATTATTTCTAAATTGTGTAGTATGTTGATTAGACGTCCTTATTTTAATAGGAGGGAAGCATGGATTTGAACCAACTACCACCTGACGAGTCCCTGTCGCTCAATACGTCACACTACAGTGTGATGGGGAGCGCACACCCCGTAAACAATGATGGAGACTCTGAAGTTCAAATAGGAAGGAATGAGGGAACTCCAGGGGCGATGCCGGAGTGGCTCCCACAATTAATGAACAGGATGAGTAATAACAGTTCCCACTGAGCACTGGAGCAGTTTCAGAAGATGAAATCGCCCGTATTTGAAGGGGAGGCGGACCCCTTGCAAGCTGAGGCATGGCTTCTCCAAATAGAGAAGATCCTAGACGTTATGAACTACACTGATGAACAAAGGGTATCCTTCTCTTCTTTTATGTTCCAAAAAGAAGCGGAACATTGGTGGAGGACAGTGAAGCACAGTATGAGGAATGCAAGGGAATCAATCACTTGGGAGTTCTTAGTAAACAAATTCACTGAGAAATACATCCCGGAGACGGCCAGAGATAAGATGGCGACAGAATTCTTGGAACTACGTCAAGGTTCTATGAATGTGTCCCAGTATGATCAGAAATTCACTCAGCTATCCAGGTATGCTGATGCTTTGGTAAGGAGTGAAGCAGAAAGGACGAAGAGGTTCGTAAAGGGCCTAAGATCAGAGATTCGTGGCCGACTGATTCCGTTACAACTGAGGAATTATCTCCAGGCAGTAGAAAGAGCTTTGGAGGTGGAAATGGACATGCAGGAGGGTCAAGAAGACTGGGTGGAAGAAATTTCCAACTCTAAGCGCCCCCGATATCAAGGACCCCCAATGATGATGGCATCAGGATCCACCAGTGGTAAAGGGGTCTGGGTTTAATACCACTTTTCATAAAGGAGGAAGGGCCAGAGGCGGGAGAACATGGTTGAGAAACAGAGACACTCCCACGAAGACACAAGCTACTTCTGCATCCCATTCCAGAATCTCGGAGGCTCCTTGGTGTCAAAGGTGTAGAGTAAACCATTTTGGAAACTGCCTCCTAGATAGATCTTGTTTTAATTGTGGAGGGGTGGGACATCTAAGGAAAAATTGTCCGACAAGGCGCGGAAGCCAAGGGCAGAGTAGAGGAAGTGGGAGGCCAACTATGAGGACAAATCCTCCCAGAGGACAAACCAGTAACTTCATGCCGCCCAGTAATGCCCCACGTCCTGCTGCAACTCAGTCATCAGTTCAGCAACCACGGGTACAAGGAAGAACCTTCGCATTAACCCACCAGGAGGCAATGGCATCAAATGCGGTGGTGGAAGGTATGATCTCCATATCAGGACATATTGCCCATGCATTGTTTGACCCTGAAGCTACTCATTCATTCGTATCTAGTGCTTTTGCTTATAAACTAAATCAAGTATCAAAACCCCTAGGATTTCAGTTGGTTGTGTCCACATCTATAGGGGAAAATTTGATAGCTAGCACTAGATATGCGAATTGTGAAGTGATAATTGGAGAAATGAAAACATCTATTGATTTGATTAAGCTAGGCGAAATGGAGTTCGATGCCATTCTAGGAATGGATTGGTTGTCTGCCTGTAGTGCTCATGTGGATTGTAATAAGAAGAGGATTATCTTTAAAATGAAAGGGACTCCGGAGTTTATTTTTGAAGGAGAAAAAATTAGTTATGATATACCTCACATATCAGCCATCAAAGCCACCAAGTTAATGAAGTAAGGGTGCCAAGGATTTCTGGCTTCAGTATTGGATACCACAAGGACTGATATAAAAATTGAGACTATTCCTGTAACACCCGGATTATTAAACCCTGAGTTAAAGTAATATTATTGGCTAATAATATTTTTCCTTGGATTATGCATGGATGTACATGATGCATGAAATGCTCGTATTAAATACCGGGTATTGGTATTCATACCTATTTTTGGTTGTATTAAATAAATTGGAAAATAAAATAAAGAAAGAAAGAAAATATAAAATATAGATAATGGGTATGGGAGGTATGGGGGAGTAGGTTGGAGTAGGTGGGGGGAGGAAGAGAGATAAAATCTCTCTACCCCGTTCACTCTCTCTCCCACTCTCATTCTCTCTCTCTCCCTCATCCACTCTCTCTCTCTCTCTGGGTTGTTGACCGGAGCCTCACCGGAGCGACGCCGGAGCGGCGCCGGCGTCGAGGAGGCGGCCGCGCCACCGCGAGCTGGGCGGCGGCGGCCCGGCGGCCGCAGGGGCAGCAGCAGCCCATTGCTCCCCCACCCCTCTCTCTTACTCTCCCCTTCGTCTCTCTCTCTCGCTGGGATTTCGCCGGCGGTACGGACGCCGGAGCGGCGACAGAGACGGCGCCGGCGAGGCGCGCCGGTGAGGCGGCCGCGCCGGCGAGGCAGCCGGCCGGGCGGCTGCCACCGCGAGGGCGGCAGCAGCAGCAGCAAGCTGCTGCTGCTGCGCATATGGGGAAAACCCATAATGGGTTTCGGGTTCGGGTTTTATTATAAAACCCGACCCGACCCGTTATATACCCATTCATTAATAAGGTAAAATTTCATTTAGGCCCAGTGAGATTAAATAATTACTTTGGGGCCCCTAAAAAATTATAAACAGCCCCCTGAATATTTTCAGTTATTACGTATCTAACCTTTTATATTGATTTTGGTTTCCGGACGATATCTTGGCCATTCGAAGTCGGATTCGGACGATTCTTGAGCCGTTGTGATCGTGAAAACGAGAGCTACACATCCGGCATATCAGTATACGGTATTGGGTGTTCGAAATATATCGGTATACTCGGTGAGTGGAAGTCCTAACTTAAAATCCTATTTTTCCCCATTTAGAAATAATTGTTGTTGGGAAATTATTGATAATATGGATTCATTTGAACTAAGAGATTTCATCATTTATAGACGATTGTGACAGTCGTTGTGAAAGTGAATTAGTGTTATGGAACCCAAATTCAAATAGGGTATCCGAATAACGAATCACGGATGTGTTAAGTATATGTGTGTGAACATAACACGGGTATGATATCAAATTGTGATCTTGTTGTTTATAATTCATAAAGACATGATCGGTAAGTGCTTGAATATATATTAATATGAGTGAACATAGAAAATACCGTAGGAGTTATACGTTTGTGAGTTTCTGGACATGATGTATATGTTGCGAGTATTTATTAGAATTTAGAACCGAATAACTAAACACTGGGTTTCGATAGGAATTGTTAAGAGTAAATCTTCAGCTAATACCATCTACCTGTCTGTGAGGAATGTTGAAGTTACTTAATCTGAAAATCATTAAGTGGGTAAAGTACCCCTGATTCCTTTAAACACTGTATTGCATATGTATGAACTAATAAGTTAAGAATGATGGTCGGTAAGTGAGGATGTATATTATATACAAGTGATGTCCAATCCGTTATGAAAGTAATAGTTATGGATAATAATAATCAGATGGTGGTTTATTAATACCGGTGTACCCAGTGAGTAGACTATATAGTGTCAATGGGAAATCGATTACCGATCACGAATGTGTATTTACTAATAAGAGATAAATTAGAAATCAGTTAAGATAGAAGATCACTTGAGACCCATCGACCATGATTGGATAATCATAGAATCAGTTATATTGATACTGGTATAAGCAGAATCCTAAGTTGATATTAGGATTGAACTAAGCAAATGAACATGGGAATTATCTTCGAGTAACTCGACGTGACCGTGGTATAGAAAACTTTGCTAAATGGGATACATGTAATTGATGCAGTATGATAGAAATAGCGTACTGGTTAAAGTATTGAAAGTTTTGTTAATATTGATAACTCGGATGGGATCGGGACATTTCTGTCAATTAGCAACGGTGAACGTGAACCGATGATAATAGAACTGATCAAAGTAATTGATAACAAACTGAATTAGAGCAACTGAATTCCTAACCCTACAGGACATGCTTGATAAGTAAATTGAATATCAAAAGCTCATTGTTAAGATAAGTATACGGGATACTCAAATATTATGTAGTATGTTGAGTATTGATCTTATGAATATTGTTTTCGTATTTATTGTGTTTCATGATATATATACGCTCATAACGCGATTTCGTGTATCAACTAGTACACTTGAGATAGCAAGGGTCAGCTGGTGACCTACATGATTATATATCGATTAAGTTGTTAATCGGTAGCAATGGAAAGCAATTTGATAGATAAATAATTAAAAATTATCGGACCCAATGAGAGGTGAAAGAATAAAACCTTTGATCCAGAACTCGCAAGTAGATATCGTACTTTTAGCGATTAGTGATTATTAATGAAAACTACTGAATAAGATCAAGTCTGATGATTATCAGATAATGGGTGACCGATGATGGGGTATAAGTATTAAATGAGAAATTATACTGGTGAAAACCTGTTAGAGTCAGTATTGAGTAAATCTGACAACTTAATATTAAGTATATCGATTATGATGAATAATTCGATATCAACAAAACAATACCGATAGTATTGAACTAGTATTGTGGTATGCCTACTCGATATACCAGAGACTTTCAGGTATTCTTGTAATTGATTTAACAGAACATCAGAATCCTCTATTAGGTTTGGGAGTCACATCTCTATAGTGACATCGATTCTATCTAACCGGTAAGAGTTAGATAATTACTTAATAATTGAAAGTTAGTAATACCGATGCAAGATTGAGCGTCGGGTCAATGAGATTAGTAATCCAGTATGGGTAAGTGATATGTGTATGTGTACGCATGTACATATGTGTGTGATTGATTCATATGCAAACGCAGATAACGATTCGGCTAGTAAATGACTGTATGGTTTGGAACTAGAAGATAGAAATAAGCAATAGCAAAACATGCCGCATAAAAGCTAGTAGCGTTAACACCTGTATTAGTAGGACCTGGGATAAATTTGGGCTGTACCAAATAAAAGTACTAAAACCAGTTCTTACTTGAAATGAAGGATAATTATGATATCAAAAGTGTACTAATTCATTAATATCAGAATTGTCGTGTAACTATCACTTGTATTAGAAGTAATGAGAAGATTCTGAATTAAATCAAGTTGTAGCCAATAGGCAGTTTGCCTGAGAATAAAAGAGGCAAATGATGACAAATCCCGAATGTTAATTAAATGATAAAGGTGAATCAGTATTATGATTAGGAAAAGCGAATACCGGTACTACGAGTCAGAACTTGACCGGTGAGATATTGGGGATCCTTAAGTTGGATGCTTACATGGGTACATGATTGACACGTTATTGTGTATGCATTGTAGTCTAACACATGCTTCTTAAAAGGAAATAGTTTTATGAATGAGTATCATACTTGACTTCATGCACATGTTTGGCTACACATATATTGGAATGATATAACATGTTAGTTATCTTAAAAAGGCTTGCATGTTGTTAGTATAATAAATGGTTACTTATACATGTTAATGTCTTTCTTATTATTGGCATCATGTAAAGTAGGAACCATGTGAATTCCTATGTTGACATTATCTTATGAATTCTTGCATGTGGTTATTACATGAATCTATCGCATGTTTGGAGGAAGGGACCGGGTTGAACCGGAGGCGTAGAAGGGGAGATTTTACGGAGGAAGGGACCGGGTTGAACCGGAGGCGTAGAAGGGGAGATTATATTGTATGTATATGGATATGATTGTTTATGATACCCGAATTATGGATGTTAATAGGTATGACACCTAGTACATGCATATGATGGGTTATGATATCCGGTATATGGATATGATTGTTATGACATCCAGTATATGGATGTGAATGTTCCGTATTTCTTCATGAATGAACACATTTGTAATTAGATACTATCATGAGTAGTGTGTGATGTCATTTGTATATTGCGGAAGGTGCAATATTGAACCATACTTCAACTAATCTAGTGAGTAAGATTAGGCTCAATAAGAGTTGTATTGTGATCATGACTACATATATATGTAATACGAACATGTTACAAACTGGAAACCGGAAGAGTGATTATAAGAGACCACGAGTAGGTTAAGTATTGCAAAATCATTGAAATGGTATAATAATAAAATATTGTTCACGTGTACCCAGAAGAGTACTTATGAAAGTAACAGATAATAGAAAGAGTTTATGATTTATAAACTGCAGTATCAACTCAAGTAGAAAGTATTGAAACTGGTATTTTTGATATTACTCAACCAGTTAATACTTCAAGTACAATGGTAGTATCATACAACTTTATTTTGAATGACTTCTCTCACTGAGCTGTTGAGCTCACCCCACCACAGATTGATTATTTTCAGGTCACGGCAAGGCGAAGGTTCGACTTAGAGCTACAAGGAGGTTCTCCTGAGTTAATGTATGTACTTATTGTAGGATGTAAACTCTGATGTTATTAGTCACCATGAGTTAGAATAGTATATCATGGGAGCACTCTTCTGTATATGTTTATGTGTTGGACCTTGGGATGGACTATATGATGAATATGAGATCTATAAGTAGGCTGATGTTAGCCGAAATTTCTCTTGTATATCCTGATTAACGAGCATTAGAGTTGATGATCATGGAATTTTGTGGTAATTAAACCTGGGGCCGTTACAGTTGGTATCAGAGCTTAAGCTTAGAAACTTGGAGTAGAAATCAGGTGTGGGTCTAAGGCAGTATTAGCCTAGAGATTGGTTTAGGTCGTTGGTTCAGGAATAACATCGATTGTTATAATTAATGTTTGTAAATGTGCAGTTTGTATGAATGAATGTGTGCCTTGATTTAAGAAGTTCATATGTGTAATGGGTTCTTATGCGTATGATTAATCTCAAAATGCATGATATTTAACTTTTTCTTATATTCGAATGGAAGTATACCCGCATATACTTTGATTCGGATGAGTTCTATTAGGGGTGCGGGCCCTTAATATGAACTACCGGTGGTATGGGACACTGGGATAAGGAAATGACAAAAATATCAGGCAAGATAAGATATAATCAGAACGGAAGAACCATATTAAATATATGTGATGGGTGTATCATCAGGTATGGTATGTGTATGTGCTGGTACGATGTGTGATGATATATAATAAATTATCACCAAGTGTGATGTGTGTATGTAATATCATATGATGTGTATATCACCTAGTATGATGGTGAATGTGGTGATATAAAGTATGTGTAAGATATATTCTGTGTGAAAGTGATAATATTGGACACATATTGCATGTTGTGAACACATAAGGAAATGCATGATCAGAAGAGAACAAAAATTATCTTATTAAAAGAAAGATTTCATGATATAAAGAAGAAATTGAAAGTATTACTCTTACCTATTATCAGATGTGCCAAGTTTCGAGGACGAAACTTTTTCTAAGGGGGTAGGATGTAACACCCGGATTATTAAACCCTGAGTTAAAGTAATATTATTGGCTAATAATATTTTTCCTAGGATTATTAGCCAGAAGAGTTGTTCACGTGTACCCAGAAGAGTACTTATGAAAGTAACAGATAATAGAAAGAGTTTATGATTTATAAACTGCAGTATCAACTCAAGTAGAAAGTATTAAAACTGATATTTTTGATATTGCTCAACCAGTTAATACTTCAAGTACAATGGTAGTATCATACAACTTTATTTTGAATGACTTCTTTCACTGAGCTGTTGAGCTCACCCCACCACAGATTGATTATTTTCAGGTCACGGCAAGGCGAAGGTTCGACTTAGAGCTACAAGGAGGTTCTCCTGAGTTAATGTATGTACTTATTGTAGAATGTAAACTCTGATGTTATTAGTTACCATGAGTTAGAATAGTATATCATGGGAGCACTCTTCTGTATATGTTTATGTGTTGGACCTTGGGATGGACTATATGATGAATATGAGATCTATAAGTAGGCTGATGTTAGCCAAAATTTCTCTTGTATATCCTGATTAACGAGCATTAGAGTTGATGATCATGGAATTTTGTGATAATTAAACCTGGGGCCGTTACAGTTGGTATCAGAGCTTAGGCTTAGAAACTTGGAGTAGAAATCAGGTGTGGGTCTAAGGCAGTATTAGCCTAGAGATTGGTTTAGGTCGTTGGTTCAGGAATAACATCGATTGTTATAATTAATGTTTGTAAATGTGCAGTTTGTATGAATGAATGTGTGCCTTGATTTAAGAAGTTCATATGTGTAATGGGTTCTTATGCGTATGATTAATCTCAAAATGCATGATATTTAACTTTTTCTTATATTCGAATGGAAGTATACCCGCATATACTTTGATTCGAATGAGTTCTATTAGGGGTGCGGGCCCTTAGTATGAACTACCGGTGGTATGGGACACTGGTATAAGGAAATGACAAAAATATCAGGCAAGATAAGATATAATCAGAACGGAAGAACCATATTAAATATATGTAATGGGTGTATCATCAGGTATGGTATGTGTATGTGTTGGTACGATGTGTGATGATATATAATAAATTATCACCAAGTGTGATGTGTGTATGTAATATCATATGATGTGTATATCACCTAGTATGATGGTGAATGTGGTGATATAAAGTATGTGTAAGATATATTCTGTGTGAAAGTGATAATATTGGACACATATTGCATGTTGTGAACACATAAGGAAATGCATGATCAGAAGAGAACAAAAATTATCTTATTAAAAGAAAGATTTCATGATATAAAGAAGAAATTGAAAGTATTACTCTTACCTATTATCAGATGTGCCAAGTTTCGAGGACGAAACTTTTTCTAAGGGGGGTAGGATGTAACACCCGGATTATTAAACCCTGAGTTAAGTAATATTATTGGCTAATAATATTTTCCTAGGATTATGCATGGATGTACATGATGCATGAAATGCTCGTATTAAATACCGGGTATTAGTATTCATACCTATTTTTGGTTGTATTAAATAAATTGGAAAATAAAATAAAGAAAGAAAGAAAAATATAAAATATAGATAATGGGTATGGGAGGTATAGGGGAGTAGGTGGGAGTAGGTGGGGGAGGAAGAGAGATAAAATCTCTCTACCCCGTTCACTCTCTCTCCCACTCTCATTCTCTCTCTCTCCCTCATCCACTCTCTCTCTCTCTGGGTTGTTGACCGGAGCCTCACCGGAGCGACGCCGGAGCGGCGCCGGCGTCGAGGAGGCGGCCGCGCCACCGCGAGCTGGGCGGCGGCGGCCCGGCGGCCGCAGGGGCAGCAGCAGCCCATTGCTCCCCCACCCCTCTCTCTTACTCTCCCCTTCGTCTCTCTCTCTCGCTGGGATTTCGCCGGCGGTACGGACGCCGGAGCGGCGATAGAGACGGCGCCGGCGAGGCGCGCCGGTGAGGCGGCCGCGCCGGCGAGGCAGCCGGCCGGGCGGCTGCCACCGCGAGGGCGGCAGCAGCAGCAGCAAGCTGCTGCTGCTGCGCATATGGGGAAAACCCATAATGGGTTTCGGGTTCGGGTTTTATTATAAAACCCGACCCGACCCGTTATATACCCATTCATTAATAAGGTAAAATTTCATTTAGTCCCAGTGAGATTAAATAATTACTTTGGGGCCCCTAAAAAATTATAAACAGCCCCCTGAATATTTTCAGTTATTACGTATCTAACCTTTTATATTGATTTTGGTTTCCGGACGATATCTTGGCCATCCGAAGTCGGATTCGGACGATTCTTGAGCCGTTGTGATCGTGGAAACGAGAGCTACACATCCGGTATATCAGTATACGGTATTGGGTGTTCGAAATATATCGGTATACTCGGTGAGTGGAAGTCCTAACTTAAAATCATATTTTTCCCCAATTTAGAAATAATTGTTGTTGGGAAATTATTGATAATATGGATTCATTTGAACTAAGAGATTTCATCATTTATAGACGATTGTGACAGTCGTTGTGAAAGTGAATTAGTGTTATGGAACCCAAATTCAAATAGGGTATCCGAATAACGAATCACGGATGTGTTAAGTATATGTGTGTGAACATAAAACGGGTATGATATCAAATTGTGATCTTGTTGTTTATAATTCATAAAGACATGATCGGTAAGTGCTTGAATATATATTAATATGAGTGAACATAGAAAATACCGTAGGAGTTATACGTTTGTGAGTTTCTGGACATGATGTATATGTTGCGAGTATTTATTAGAATTTAGAACCGAATAACTAAACACTGGGTTTCGATAGGAATTGTTAAGAGTAAATCTTCAGCTAATACCATCTACCTGTCTGTGAGGAATGTTGAAGTTACTTAATCTAAAAATCGTTAAGTGGGTAAAGTACCCCTGATTCCTTTAAACACTGTATTGCATATGTATGAACTAATAAGATAAGAATGATGGTCGGTAAGTGAGGATGTATATTATATACAAGTGATGTCCAATCCGTTATGAAAGTAATAGTTATGGATAATAATAATCAGATGGTGGTTTATTAATACCGGTGTACCCAGTGAGTAGACTATATAGTGTCAATGGGAAATCGATTACCGATCACGAATGTGTATTTACTAATAAGAGATAAATTAGAAATCAGTTAAGATAGAAGATCACTTGAGACCCATCGACCATGATTGGATAATCATAGAATCAGTTATATTGATACTGGTATAAGCAGAATCCTAAGTTGATATTAGGATTGAACTAAGCAAATGAACATGGGAATTATCTTCGAGTAACTCGACGTGACCGTGGTATAGAAAACTCTGCTAAATGGGATACATGTAATTGATGCAGTATGATAGAAATAGCGTACTGGTTAAAGTATTGAAAGTTTTGTTAAAATTGATAACTCGGATGGGATCGGGACATTTCTGTCAATTAGCAACGGTGAACGTGAACTGATGATAATAGAACTGATCAAAGTAATTGATAACAAACTGAATTAGAGCAACTGAATTCCTAACCCTACAGGACATGCTTGATAAGTAAATTGAATATCAAAAGCTCATTGTTAAGCTAAGTATACGGGATACTCAAATATTATGTAGTATGTTGAGTATTGATCTTATGAATATTGTTTTCGTATTTATTGTGTTTCATGATATATATACGCTCATAACGCGATTTCGTATATCAACTAGTACACTTGAGACAGAAAGGGTCAGCTGGTGACCTACATGATTACATATCGATTAAGTTGTTAATCGGTAGCAATGGAAAGCAATTTGATAGATAAATAATTAAGAATTATCGGACCCAATGAGAGGTGAAAGAATAAAACCTTTGATCCAGAACTCGCAAGTAGATATCGTACTTTTAGCGATTAGTGATTATTAATGAAAACTACTGAATAAGATCAAGTCTGATGATTATCAGATAATGGGTGACTGATGATGGGGTATAAGTATTAAATGAGAAATTATACTGGTGAAAACCTGTTAGAGTCAGTATTGAGTAAATCTGACAACTTAATATTAAGTATATCGATTATGATGAATAATTCGATATCAACAAAACAATACCGATAGTATTGAACTAGTATTGTGGTATGCCTACTCGATATACCAGAGACTTTCAGGTATTCTTGTAATTGATTTAACAGAACATCAGAATCCTCTATTAGGTTTGGGAGTCACATCTCTATAGTGACATCAATTCTATCTAACCGGTAAGAGTTAGATAATTACTTAATAATTGAAAGTTAGTAATACCGATGCAAGATTGAGCGTCGGGTCAATGAGATTAGTAATCCAGTATGGGTAAGTGATATGTGTATGTGTACGCATGTACATATGTGTGTGATTGATTCATATGCAAACGCAGATAACGATTCGGCTAGTACATGACTGTATGGTTTGGAACTAGAAGATAGAAATAAGCAATAGCAAAACATGCCGCATAAAAGCCAGTAGCGTTAACACCTGTATTAGTAGGACCTGGGATAAATTTGGGCTGTACCAAATAAAAGTACTAAAACCAGTTCTTACTTGAAATGAAGGATAATTATGATATCAAAAGTGTACTAATTCATTAATATCAGAATTATCGTGTAACTATCACTTGTATTAGAAGTAATGAGAAGATTCTGAATTAAATCAAGTTGTAGCCAATAGGCAGTTTGCCTGAGAATAAAAGAGGCAAATGATGACAAATCCCGAATGTTAATTAAATGATAAAGGTGAATCAGTATTATGATTAGGAAAAGCGAATACCGGTACTACGAGTCAGAACTTGACCGGTGAGATATTGGGGATCCTTAAGTTGGATGCTTACATGGGTACATGATTGACACGTTATTGTGTATGCATTGTAGTCTAACACATGCTTCTTAAAAGGAAATAGTTTTATGAATGAGCATCATACTTGACTTCATGCACATGTTTGGCTACACATATATTGGAATGATATAACATGTTAGTTATCTTAAAAAGGCTTGCATGTTGTTAGTATAATAAATGGTTACTTATACATGTTAATGTCTTTCTTATTATTGGCATCATGTAAAGTAGGAACCATGTGAATTCCTATGTTGACATTATCTTATGAATTCTTACATGTGGTTATTACATGAATCTATCGCATGTTTGGAGGAAGGGACCGGGTTGAACCGGAGGCGTAGAAGGGGAGATTTCATGGAGGAAGGGACCGGGTTGAACCGGAGGCATAGAAGGGGAGATTTTACGGAGGAAGGGACCGGGTTGAACCGGAGGCGTAGAAGGGGAGATTATATTGTATGTATATGGATATGATTGTTTATGATACCCGAATTATGGATGTTAATAGGTATGACACCTAGTACATGCATATGATGGGTTATGATATCCGGTATATGGATATGATTGTTATGACATCCAGTATATGGATGTGAATGTTCTGTATTTCTTCATGAATGAACACATTTGTAATTAGATACTATCATGAGTAGTGTGTGATGTCATTTGTATATTGCGGAAGGTGCAATATTGAACCATACTTCAACTAATCTAGTGAGTAAGATTAGGCTCAATAAGAGTTGTGTTGTGATCATGACTACATATATATGTAATACGAACATGTTACAAACTGAAACCGGAAGAGTGATTATAAGAGACCACGAGTAGGTTAAGTATTGCAAAATCATTGAAATGGTATAATAATAAAATATTGTTCACGTGTACCCAGAAGAGTACTTATGAAAGTAACAGATAATAGAAAGAGTCTATGATTTATAAACAGCAGTATCAACTCAAGTAGAAAGTATTAAAACTGATATTTTTGACATTGCTCAACCAGTTAATACTTCAAGTACAATGGTAGTATCATACAACTTTATTTTAAATGACTTCTCTCACTGAGCTGTTGAGCTCACCCCACCACAGATTGATTATTTTTAGGTCACGGCAAGGCGAAGGTTCGACTTAGAGCTACAAGGAGGTTCTCCTGAGTTAATGTATGTACTTATTGTAGGATGTAAACTCTGATGTTATTAGTCACCATGAGTTAGAATAGTATATCATGGGAGCACTCTTCTGTATATGTTTATGTGTTGGACCTTGGGATGGACTATATGATGAATATGAGATCTTTAAGTAGGCTGATGTTAGTCGAAATTTCTCTTGTATATCCTGATTAACGAGCATTAGAGTTGATGATCATGGAATTTTGTGGTAATTAAACCTGGGGCCGTTACAATTCCAGTTGTGAATGAGTTCCCTGATGTGTTTCCGGAAGATTTACCAGGCCTGCCCCCAGATCGGGAAGTAGAATTTACAATAGAAATAATACCCAGTACTGCCCCAATTTCTAAGGCACCATATCGAATGGCCCCTGCAGAAATGAAAGAACTTAAAACTCAATTGCAGGACTTATTAGACAAAGGTTTCATTCGGTCAAGTGTATCTCCCTGAGGAGCGCCAGTACTATTTGTAAAGAAGAAGGATGGAAGTATGAGGCTATGTGTTGACTACCGGGAATTGAATAAGGCAACTATCAAGAATAGGTACCCTCTTCCTCGAATCGATGACTTATTTGATCAATTACAAGAGTCTTGTGTATTTTCTAAGATAGACCTTAGATCGGGGTATCATCAGTTGAAGGTCAAACCTGAAGATGTGTCCAAATCGGCCTTCCGGACAAGATATGGACACTTTGAATTTCTAGTCATGCTTTTTGGACTCACTAATGCCCCGACAGCATTTATGGACTTAATGAATCGGATATTCCAACCATATCTAGACCAGTTTGTAGTAGTATTCATTGATGATATTTTGGTCTATTCAAAGAATACAGAGGACCACGAGAGACATCTTAAAATTGTCCTTCAAATCTTGAGAGAAAAGCAACTCTATGCAAAATTGAAGAAATGTGAATTTTGGCTAGAGCAAGTAGGATTTCTTGGCCATATCATATCCAAGGAAGGAATATCAGTAGACCCGGTAAAAATCGAAGCAATCCGAGACTGGCCTAGACCCATTAACGTTACTGAAGTTCGAAGTTTCTTGGGATTAGCTGGATACTACAGAAGATTTGTGGAAGGATTCTCTCTAATTGTGGCACCAATGACCCAACTAATTAGAAAGAATAAGAAGTTTGCATGGAGAGAAGAACAAGATAGAAGCTTCCTGGAGGTTAAAGCTAAGCTGACATCTGCTCCTGTCTTAATTGTACCCTCGGGGACGAAAGGATTTGTCATTTTTAGTGATGCATCAAAACTGGGATTGGGATGTGTGTTAATGCAACGTGG
Organism: Agave tequilana; assembly: GCA_038442645.1. Classification (NCBI taxonomy): domain Eukaryota; kingdom Viridiplantae; phylum Streptophyta; class Magnoliopsida; order Asparagales; family Asparagaceae; genus Agave; species Agave tequilana. The sequence goes on from JAVJIF010004074.1 coordinate 103,360, forward strand.
AAAGGTTATTGCCTATGCATCCCGACAATTGAAGACCCATGAAAGAAATTACCCCACTCATGACTTAGAATTAGCCGCTGTGATCTTTACTTTAAAGATCTGGCGACATTACTTGTATGGAGTGTCTTGTGAAGTTTTTACTGATCATAAGAGCTTAAAATACATCTTCACACAAAAAGAACTGAATATGAGACAGAGGAGGTGGTTAGAACTAATGAAGGACTATGATATTACTATTCAATACCACCCTGGAAAGGCCAATGTGGTGGCTGATGCCTTGAGCTGAAAATCAGGGGAATCCTGGCCACTTTGATAACTCGTCAAGCAAGAATATTAAGGGACCTAGAAGAAATGCAAATAGAATTGCGAGTCATTGATCCTTCTAATTCTGAGTATCAATTGAATCAAGTAAGTATTCAATTTAATCTATACGACAAGATCAAAAGGGCCCAACAAGGAGATGCTCAAATAAAGAAGATTATAAAGAAAGTACAAGAAGGAGAACTCAAAGAGTTTCAAATAGAAGATGATGTACTGCGATTTGGACGCAGATTATGTGTACCTGATGTAGCAGAGATCAGAGAAGAAATAATGAAGGAGGCTCATAGTACACCGTATACAGCTCATCCTGGGAGCACAAAAATGTATCAAGATCTGCGTCATAACTTCTGGTGGGAAGGAATGAAGGTAGATATTTCTAATTTTGTTCACAAATGTTTAGTCTGTCAACAAGTAAAGGCAGAACATAAAAAGCCCCCAGGTTTGTTGGTGCCTTTATCTATTCCTGAATGGAAGTGGTGTCAAATTGCTATGGACTTTGTCACTGGACTCCCTCGGACGTCCCAAGGACTGGATACAGTATGGGTAGTAGTGGACAGACTTACTAAATCTGCCCACTTCCTGCCTATCGGATCAATTATTCAATGGAAAGACTGGCTCAGGTATATATCCGGGAGATAGTTATATTACATGGAGTACCTGAATCCATTGTATCAGATCGGGATCCTAGATTTCAATCTAGATTTTGGAAGAGCATGTCCAAAACTATGGGCACTAAATTGCAACTCAGTACAGCAGCCCACCCCCAAACGGATGGACAGTCAGAAAGAACCATTCAAATATTAGAAGACATGTTGAGAACTTGTGTATTAGATTTTGGGGAAGCTGGGACAACTATTTACCCTTGGTGGAATTTGCTTATAATAATAGTTATCAGTCCACTATTGGTATGCCTCCATTTGAAGCATTGTATGGGAGAAAATGTAGATCGCCAATCTGTTGGGAGGAAGTCGGGGATAGAAGATTGTTCGACCCTGATATAATTCAAGAAGCTACTGAGAAGATTAAGTTAATCAAGGAAAGGATGAAGGCAGCCCAGAGCAGACAGAAAGCTTATGCGGACAATCGTCGCAGACCTCTGGAATTTGAGGTAGGGAATCGTGTTTTTCTGAAGGTATCTCCAATGAAGGGAGTAAGACGCACCGGCGGTAAGAACAAATTAGCCCCTAGATATGTGGGTCCGTTTGAAATACTGGATAAAATTGGACCGGTTGCTTATCGTTTGGCCCTACCTCCTGTCTTGGAAAGGATGCACAATGTATTTCATGTCTCTCAGCTGAGGAAGTATGTGCCCGATTCTGATCACGTCATCTCCTATGAACCTCTGCAAATACTAGAAGACATGTCTTATGCGGAAAAACCAGTGCAAATTCTTGATCGCAAGGAGAAGCAATTGAGAAGCAAAAATATTTCCTTGGTCAAGATCTTATGGAGAAATCAAAACATAGAAGAAGCCACTTGGGAACCGGAAGAGGAGATAAGGAAGGCCTATCCACATTTGTTCCAAGGTACGTTAAGTTTCGAGGACGAAACTTCCATAAGGAGGGTAGAATGTAACACTTGCCTTAATTAAGCACCCTTTTTTCTAAATATTCATATCTTAAATTGTAATGGGAAATGGCATGCATGCTTGATACCCTATTTATTTCATGCTTATTGAATGAGTATGTATAAAAATGAATACATAAGTATGAATACACCCATGTATGTAGACAAAGAAAATACCCCACATGTGTTGACTTACCACCATCTCTCTCACCATACATGTACCTCATGGAGAGGGGGGAAGGCATGGAGCTTGTCATAAGGCATGGTGTAGGGTAGAGTAATGGGTTAAATAGGGACACATGGCACACTCTTGTGGGAGATTAGAGGCTATAAATAGGGAGAGGTGAAGAAATTTCCTCATTTGCTAAAACTCTCTCTCTCTCTCTCTCTTCATCCCAAGGTCCCAAACCTCTCTCCCTCTCTCCCCTTTTCTGCAGCCAGCAGCAGCAGCAGCAGCAAAAGGCCAGCAGTAGCAACAACAAAAGCCAGCAGCAGCAGCAAAAGGCAGCAACAATTACAACAGCCAAACAGCCTATTTCCTCCATTCTCTTCCACAAAAACACCTTTTATTCTCCACCTCAAACTCCCACTTACTTCTCTTCAATCCACATACTAGAAAAGGTTCCGTATTCCTCCAAGAAACCGTTAGAACGAGTCAAGGAGTGGTCTAGATTGAACGACTCCGTCGTAGAGAGATATCAAACTTGAGGAAGAGCATACCACTTTAAAAGGGTGAGTAGAACATATGAATCTTTGTGTTATGATAAATAGACATAAAAGTAAAGATTTCGAAACTTGCTTATTCTTGTTACTTTATGTATCCTAGCATATTGGTAGTATTTAATGCATGTGATTGTTGTGTGTTCGGAGGAAGGGACCGGGTTGAATCGGAGGTGCGAGTAGGGGAGATTATGCGGTAGCGCATTGGAGGAAGGGACCGGGTTGAACCGGTGGTGGTAGAAGGGGAAAAATTTATTGCATGGATTGATGCGTAAGAGGAAGGGACCGGGTTGAACCGGAGGAGGCCGAAGGGGGAGCCCAATGTAAGGTCAATAAAGTATATTGGTGCGACTAAATAGAAATTCTATGTTGAGATTGTATATATATATAAATCCTTAACATTGAATCTGGAATAACTTCGTATACAGACAAATATTACATAGGTTAGTCGACTAAGTCCCTGGGATAAGTCGACTACAGGTGTGATACAATAGCAGATAAACTGCTGGAAAGCCTGGTTAGTCGACTACAGACAGACTGTAGTCGACTAACTTCAGATACAGAGAGCAAACAGAGAGTTGGCAACCTGTTTTGGACATAATTAGTCGACTACAGTCGACTTATAAGTCGACTAATAAATTGTGTAGTCGACTACACCAGAGAGGGTAGTCGACTATAGGTGGTATACAGAGAGCAACATACCCTCCCGAACCATACCTAGTCGACTATAGGGGACCTGCAAGTCGGCTATCACATAGGGTAGTCGACTATACCAGGGAGGGTAGTCGACTACATAGGATCCTGTCAGCCAACAGAGAAGCAGATCCTTTTGGGTTGCCTTCAGTCGACTATAGCTATAACTCTAGTCGACTGGTGGGTATTATTAGTCGACTACATTAGGATATAAGTCGACTAATAGACCTTATCACTGTGTTCCAATTGGGTTCTCAGCTAATAAGAAATTTTATATAAATAGTATAACGACACACCGGTCAACCTGATAACTTAGGCCATGTAGACCTACTTAATAAGCATGCTTAAATATTGTTTTACTCACTGAGCTGTCAGGCTCACTCTATTCTAATTCCACCTCCAGGTCGGGACAAGGGCAAGGGACCCGCTTAAAGGCAAATGTGCGGGATGAGCGCCATCAGAATCATAGCATTAAAAGTTACTTTTGTTATGTATATGACTGTTTATAATTATGTGCATTGGTAGTTGAAGGTTGTCATCGACTTGTAAACCTTATAGAGTCTGGTGTTAGACTCCAACCTTGTAATATATATATATATATATATATATATATATATATATATATATATATATATATATATATATATATATATATATATATATATATATACACACACACACTTGATTATGGAAATTCCAGACTGAGTTTCTTATGGGTTATCGAATCCTATGTGTTGTCATGGTAAGTCTTGATTAGATCATATATGTTATCTTAGTGAACTTTTGATGTATAATGTAGAATTCTTTGATGTTGAAATGGAAGTATTATTTAGTGTTGGATCCCACGCTTGGATTATTAAGATAATTGTAATTAAACGGAAAGTTTTAACTCGGACCGTTACATGTGTGATCAAAAATCATCACATATTATAAACATATTGAACTATTTTTGTGATATAGAAATTTAACCTTAAACTAAAAACGATATTTTTTTTAAAATCAAACTATTTAAGTGGAAACCGGATTTTTTTAAACTTGTTCAAATATGAAAACAAGATATTTAAATACTTTTGAAGCATAATGTGTATGGATATGATCTAATACATAAAAGATGAAATATCTATATTTTTGACAATAAGCTCAAAATAAGTTTTATTTTTAACAAAACATAAAACTATGACATAAACTCATCAAAATAAGTTTTTAAAACAATATGAAGCAATAGTGTATATGGATGAAATCCAATACACAAGCAACCATGTAAACTTATTTTAATGAAATCTATTCATGAAACCGAAAAGTATATTCTTTCAAGTTCAAAACCAAAAAGGTTAAAACTACAACCGAAAAAATTTTCTTATGAAAATACTATATAAATTTTGTGTGTGTGTATGTGAGTTTGAGCAATTCACAACTAATCTGTCCTTTGTATTTATCTAAGGGTCTGTTTGGTTGTCGTAACTGGCCGTAATTCGTAGTTGTAATTGGTAAAGTCTTTTACAATTGTAAATGAGTTACATGTATATAAATTTTACGGTGTTTGGTTGGTAATATAAAATTGTAAAGTGGGAAAGTGTATTGTACTTTACGGTGTTTGGTTGTCGTAATGTATAAGTCGTAAGTGAAAAAGTTGACCACAAAATTAACTATTTGGTGATTTTAAAAGTTTTAATAATGCAAATAAATATTAAAAAAGTTAAATATTAAAATTTTTTAATATTAATATAAAAAATATTACAAATTTGTATGACCACAAAATTAACTGTAACTGGGCTGTAAGTGAGTGGTAACTGGGTTGCAAGTGAGTGTTAGTTGAGTTACATAAGTCTTTTACGAATTACGGTCCAAACAAACGCCGTAGTTGTAACTGGGTAGTAAGTCATTTACGAATTACGGAGTTTTACGCGAAACAAACGGCCCCTAAGAACAAAAATCTTAAACTTACATACACTTGACACAAGTCTCGAAAATCTTCTCTTAAAAATTTCTTCTTCATCTGGACTTGTTCCAAAACTTTAATCCATGAGCTAGACTCCTCTTTGAGTACTTGATGCGATCTTGACGCGCGAGCTCTTGAATCAACACGTGTTACTTTCAAATTTGACTTCGAATCTTTCGTTGAAGCTAAACATCGACTAAGATCTTGATCAAATATCTGAAACTATATAAAGGGGTCGTTTGTTTCGCCGTAGAAGGCGTAAAAGTCCGTAATTCGTAAATGACTTGCAACCCTATTACAATTACGGTGTTTGTTTGGACCGTAATTCGCAAAAGACTTACTTAACTCAATTATCACTCACTTGCAACCCAATTACCACTCACTTACAGCCCCGTTACAGTTAATTTTGTGGTCATGCAAATTTGTATTATTTTTATGTTAATATTAAATTTTTTTAATATTTAGTATTTTTAATATTATTTGCAATATTAAAACATTTTAAATCACCAAATAGTTAATTTTGTGGTCAACTTTTTCACTTACGACTTACACATTACGACAATCAAACACTGTAAAATACAATACACTTTCTCACTTATAACTTTATACTACCAACCAAACACCGTAAAACTTACATGCATGTAACTCATTTACAACTGTAAAAGACTTTACCAATTACGACTTACGAATTACGGCCAATTACGACAACCAAGCAGATCCAAATACAAGATCATTGTACTATAACTACATCATTATCAAAACTATAGTGATGAGCTTTTGGACCAACAGAAAATTCGATGCCATATTTACCAATTGCGTCAAAAATTTAACACAAATTGGCCCAAAAAAAAAATTTTAAAATCGCAGTTTGCGTTGAAATACAAAATTCGACGCAATTTGTCCTCTTCCAGAATTAAGCGAATTTTAAAATTTTTAGTTTAAAAATACACTGAATGTCCTGTAATTGCGTTGAAAAATTATAGTTTCAACATAATTTGTGGTTTGATTCCAGAATTATGCAGAATTAAAAAATTTTGTTCTAAAAATATAATGAATGTCCAATAATTGCGTCGAAAATTTATTTTCAACCCAAACTTTTGGTACTTTTGCATTGAACACGTTATTTTCAACCCAATTATAGGACCAACTTGCGTCAAAAATTATTTTTGACGTAATTTTCTGATTTTTTTTTTAAAACTGTAGCTCACTAACATGCACACATACATACATTCATCAACATATCTCAACAAACATACATTTCATGCATTTATCAAAACACACCACACACACAACACACACACACACACACACATCACCAATCTCAACAACATACATATCAATATATCAATATGTATCAGAATAAAAAACAAAAGTGGATATCCAAGATATCCAAGTAAATACAAGTACTCTCAATCATAACAATGTCACCCAATCTCACCTAAGCCTCATCGCATCCCCGCCAGCACCGTCATCGCCCCTGCTGCTAAGTTGCCCGACGTTTTGTTGACTTGCTATAAACTGGGACATGAACTGCTGCATCTCTCTCTGAGCAGCTTTCAAATTGACGATCCTACGTCGATCGGCCTTCGATTGCTAGCTCATGGCCTCCGATTGATGCCTCAGGGCCTCCGATTCATATCTCATGGTCTAAACCTGCGCCAGAGAAACAGCCAATAGAAGAAAAATCAAAACGGACACTAATTTCCTAATAAAAAACCAATCCGAATTCAATTCCAATTGCCAAATACGACTGTCGGTTGACCGACTCCAAGTGGTGGTCGACCTGACGGTCAACCACTAGGCATGCAAAGTTGAAATCAACTCTCTATTAAATCTCAGAGAGGGCATCGGTCGACCGAATCCTCGTGTCTCAGATGCTGTCGACTGGTTGGTTGACTACCACTCTGTTTCCTTCTCTGTCCACAGTACACCTCGTGCATGTACTGATGCTCTACGCGACATTTGTTCTGCTTTGATCTTGCTTTAGTCTTACTGTACTCCAAATCTCTGAATTATCTCCAACAAGAGTTAAAAAACTCTTTCAATTAGATTTAGATCATCTCCCCACAATAAGCAAATATGAAGTTAACGTTGTTTGACACTCAAATACAATAAATTTAAGCCTAACTCCATGTAATGTGACGATTTCTGAGCATTGTGGAGCCAAACGCGGGGCTGGGACCATAGAAATTGAGGAAAAACATATTGTGTACGACTCCATATCTTTTATGTTTCTAAAATAATAATAAGTGTCCTTCCAAATTTTCTATTTTTATTTACATGAATAAAATATGCATACATTACTTCTATATTTTAGCCATTTTTCTACCAAAAGAGCTCGCAAGTAGAATTAACCGTGTTTTTAGCTAAATCTGACCAAATCAAAATTAATCGATCTATTCACAAAAATTTTCCTATATTTTAGTATTTTTGTCAATTTTCTAAATTTCCAAATAGCGCTAAAACCAAATCACTGCCAAACTTTCTCTCAAATTGCTACAGATACATTAAAGGATTTGTGAAAGTTTCAATTAGATATGTAAATATTTAGATCATATACTAAATTGGAAGCATTTTTTTTTTTAAAAATGTTAAAACTACATAACTCTTGCAACAATTTAAGAAGATCGCACTCAAAAACTTCACAAAAGTTTTATATGAAATATAATACCTTAAGGCTCATAAATAAATGAATCTGCATTTAGGTGTTACATTTTATTCACCTTCATTATTTGTCTATCTTTATTACTTTTAATTTTTTTTCTCTAATAATCTTTTTCTCGTTTTTCTCTTTTGAGATAATTTTAGAATAGAAAAATTAAATTTCTGTATAGAAAAAACAGTATATAATATAATTGTTCTTTATCATAAAGTTTGACAAACTGATAACTATCAGTAAATACCGGTTCCATCTTTTTTGTGTTAGTTAACCTACCCTTTTCTAAGAAAGATTAATACTTACTCTAAAATTTAGTTAGCTATTTGCAAAGATATTTAACTAATCTCATGTTTTAGAGTGAGTCTAGATGACAAACATATCATATTTATATATAACTATTCCTCTCTAGATTTATGAGATGCACGAAAAAGATATAGTTAGATACACAATATACAACAAAAACAAAGGAAAAAAAAACATAAATGAACACTTTTATACGTTTATATATGCAAACTTTTATGTTATTTATTTCAAATGAAAACTTATTAAATTGTATATTTCTGATCATTTTTTTATAAAACATAATTATACTTTTATACCCATTTCTGACTTACCCACTGGCATATTCATTTTTTGGCTTAGCCACTGGCAGAGGGTCTACCTACTTCAGTTTTAGGTAAGCCAATGGGTAAAGCCCACGCGAGTATGAAAATTATTTCCGTAAATACGAGCTAACATACAGTAAATACCTTATATCTAGGGGCCGTTTGTTTGTTTCGCGTAAAACTCCGTAATTCGTAAATGACTTACTATCCAGTTACAACTACGACGTTTGTTTGGACCGTAATTCGTAAACGACATACGTAACTCAACTAACACTCACTTGCAACCCAGTAACTACTCACTTACAGCCCAGTTACAGTTAATTTTGTGGTCATACAAATTTGTAATATTTTTTATATTAATATTAAATTTTTTAATATTTAACTTCTTTAATATTTATTTGCAGTATTAAAACTTTTAAAATCACCAAATAGTTAATTTTGTGATCAACTTTTTCACTTACGACTTATACATTACGACAACCAAACACCATAAAGTATAATACACTTTCTCACTTTACAATTTTATATTATCAACCAAACACCGTAAAATTTACTTACATATAACTCATTTACAATTATAAAAGACTTTACCAATTATAACTACAAATTACGGTCAGTTACGACAACCAAACAGACCCCTAGTGGAACTAATGTATAAACAAACAAATCATACAAAATATTTAGTTCTTTCTATTTGACACATCAGGGCATGCCAATCTCCATCGATCTCCATCCCTCTCTCATTTCTAAACTTTTCTCCTCATTTCTTTTCGTAAACTTCTTCTATCTATTTACATCCCTCATTGTCATCTTCTTTTTTCTCCTTACAACAATAGTGACGGCTGCTCAAATGCTACAACAAAAAAGTCAAATACTAAATAAATAAACAAATCATTCTCTAAATCACAATAAAGCTACACAATTTACATAAATTCAAAATAATTCAAATTTATAAATTTGTGCTTTTAAATAAAAAACAACTTTTGACATTCCATGAAATAAAAACTTTACAATTATGTAAGTTCTTCTATATATACCTTCTCATATTTATTTAAATTTCTTGTTTTATTAGAATTACCTAACTTTTGCAACAATTGCAAAAGATAATATTTACTGATAAATTTTTTAAATATTATATTTGAAATATGGTACCATGAAGTATATATATCTAAACTAGGGGTTAAATTTTATTTTCTTTACTATCTTTTAAGCTCAATAATCTGGATTTTTTATTCTAATACTCTATTTCTCCTCTCTCTTTGAGATAATATGAAAGAAAAAAGTGAGATTTTCTTGTAAAATAAATATAATCTACAATAATATATAATATACCACATAGTTTGACAAATTAGAGGTTATTAGTAAATTATCAAATACCGTATATTCACACTAAACCTAAGAATTTTTGCGTTGTTGTTCAACGATCCTATATTATAGAGCGTCTCTAAATAACATACATATTATAACAAATGATGATATAAATATAAAAATTTCTAACAAAAATATGTGGTATGGCCACATCACTAAAACAAATTTCAATAATCGAAATTCAATTTATTGTTTGAATCCTCCTTACCAAGACACTTCTGTCTTAGATATTTGTTTGTAGACCTTGCAAAATCAAATGTTCGACAATCAACTTATATGTTTTAAAGATCACAGATTAATACAACTTATAATTTTTGCTACATAAAGTGATTATCCAAAAGTATGATTAAAAGCAAGACTTTGTGGGGGTTTTTAAAAAAGTTATTTTTAATTAACTTCAAATTACAAAGAATCAAAATCTAATATTTATATTGATTTAAATTTTTTACAAGATTCTTCAAATAACTGTGTCTCATAATAAATAATATAAATCTCATTTAATTATCAAAATATAAATTTGCTTATATTAAATAATTCTAAGCATGTTATAGATCCCTTAAAATCCTAAATTTCTTACAAATTTCTTGAAAAAACAATAATTAAATTTTTAAAAAACAATGAAAAGCAATTCCTTAGCAAGAATATGTAAATAAAAAATTTCAAATTCATTTATAACAATAGAAATAGCACAACACTTTTTCGTAAATGTCTACCAAGGTAATATACAATAAAAGTACTGGATAGATATATTTTCTTTCATTTCCTGAATAATGCTTTATATTGATCACATTGTCTAACAATTAATATTTTTGTTTAATTTATTTAGAAAATAATTTGCACCCCTATGGTCATAATTATCTTTGGCAGTAACTAGTACTTTACATATTTATTAGTGCGAAGAAGTCAAAATTCACAAAAGTAAAGATCCTAATAATAAATATAGGGGATTTTCTAATTTTACCTAATTCTCTTAAATCTATGTAATCAATTTAATAAAGGTTATGCCCAAATTCAATTTGTTTTAAGAGCAGGTTTAGATTGATAAAAGACATACCATCTAGCTCTAAGTGTTTTTATATTTTGTGAGAGAGGGATGGAGAGAGAGCCCCTTAACATGTAAAAATTTTAACCGTTAATTTATCTAAATTACTTTTTTCTCTATAGATTTATAAATGAAAACTTGCAAATTGTATATATCAATCTTAATTCCTGACAAATAACATTATGCTTGAGACTGACATGTAAATATCCACTGATACTTAATTAAATATCTTAATATACATTCTGCAGGAGCTAATATGCAAAAAAAAATAAATCATAAAGAATATCCAATCCTTTTCTTTCGGCACACCAAAACACACCGGTCCCCGTCCCCCTCCCCTGTCCAAAACTTTTCTCGTCATCATATCTTGTCTGAAACTCTTTCCATCTTTTTCCCTCCGTCCGCGTCATCCGCTCTTCTTTCCTACGCAGCAACACTGACGGCTGCCCATTTTATTTTATTTTTTTTAATTACACTTCCAAAAATCAAATCAAATAACAAAAATCAAAATATAAATAAATAAACAAATCACACTCCCAAAGATTTCTCAATCTTTCTTGGCACAATGATGGGAATCCCCGCTGCTCCAATTCCCTCGCCCAAATTTGGCATCCAAATCCTCACCCTCCTCCTCCTCCTCCTCATGATTCTTACCCTTATTTAGTTCCCCTCAACTCCTCCTCTCTTTTCTCTCAGATCCATGGTTGAAAACCCCTTGGGGGACTTTGTAGAACAATCTGGCATCGGTTAGTGTTTTCTTCTTCTCTTGTTTTCTCCTTCTGGGTCTTGCTGATATGCCCCTCTCAACTTCATTTTTACTGTAAATAGGCTGTTGCTGCTCTCTGGAGATATTTTGGTTTCTTCAGAGGGCTCTTGCCCCATTATTTTTTTCTGGGTCTCTCATAAAAACTTGATTTGGATTAGTTGTTAGTTTATGGGAATTGGGGATCACCCATTTCTTGATCTGGTTCGAAGGGTTAGATCTTGGTTTGGTAGTGGTTCTGGTTCTTTTGACATCATGGGTTATTGCAATGAGTGCCGGAGCTCGTTCCCGGGGCCTGGGTATGGGCACCGGTGCCGGAGCTGCGGCCGTTGTTCTGTAGTAAGTGCATGCAGGTTGGCTGTGACCAGCCCAAGTTCTGCAAGTTCTGCTTCCGTGCGATCGGCGGCCACGGGGAGGTCCCTGAGGGGCCGCAGACGGTACCGGATCCGCCCTTGTCGAGATTCCGCAATTCCAGGCATGTCCATTTGGGAGAGTTGTCTAACTTCTCTTCTCCGCGCTCGTCAAGGTACAATTTTATTGGTGTCTGCTTGCTTGCCATGATTGTTTGATGGTTGGTACATTTGTAGGGATGTAAATTTTTTCTACTTATATATTTGTTATGTAGGAGTGATGATGAAGAAGATGGTGATTATAGTGGAAAGCATTTTTTTAGTCCTCAAATTGAGTTGCGTCAAGATGTTTCTGATGTAGATTCGGTTAGTATTAGTACCGGTCTCAAATTGCATAGTTTTAAGTCCGTGAATTCTAGCCCTTTGGATAGTCCTAGTAGAGGTGGAGAGACCACTGGAGATAACAGTCCTTTGGATCAAGAATCTCTCAGTTACTTTAGGAAAACTGGAGCTGAGGCCGAGGATCTGTTGGAGAGTTCCCATGATTTGGGGTATGATAGTCTTTTGGTGTACAGAAATCATGAGAACAGGAAGGTTCAGCGGCCGTTGGATTTTGAAAACAATCAGCTTATTTGGGATCCTCCGCTGCCTGAAGATGAGAATGATGATTTGGAGACCGGGTTCTTTGGATATGATGATGAGGATGATGATGTTGGTGATTCAAGCAATGACTTCTCGTCTTGTAGCTTCAGTAGTCATTCTTTGAGTATAAGGGAGAAGCCTAGTGATGCACATAAAGAGCAGTTGAGGAATGCAGTTCACGGGCATTTTAGAGCGCTTGTTTGTCAGTTATTGAGAGGGGAAGGGCTTCAGGTTGGAAGTGATGATGGTGGAAAGGGATGGTTGGATGTAGTTTCTTCGTTGGCATGGCAAGCTGCGACTTTCGTGAAGCCAGATACGAGCAAAGGTAGCAGCATGGATCCTGGTAACTATGTGAAGGTGAAGTGTATACTTTCTGGAACTCCAAGTGAAAGGTAAAACCTTTGTCCTTTTTTTCTTGGTTATAGTTTTTCTTTTGTATCATTGCTTTGAGAAACTAATATGATTATCTTCTATTGGCAGCACCCTTGTCAAGGGAGTAGTCTGTACAAAAATATCAAGCACAAACGCATGGTTTCACAACATAAAAGCCCAAGATTATTTCTTCTCGGTGGAGCACTTGAGTACCAAAGAGTTACAAATAGGCTAGCATCTATAAATACTGTATTGGAACAGGTTATATCCTAGATCTTGTTAGTATTTGCATTCCCGTATGTTTATTTAATTCTGTGGTATCTGAGACGACAATTACACAGGAAATTGATCACCTAAAGGTGTCTCTTTCAAAAATAGAGGCCCATCGACCTAATGTTCTGCTTGTAGAAAAGAGTGTATCCTCGTATGCTCAGGAATATCTACTGACAAAGGAAATATCTCTGGTGTTGAATGTGAAGAGGACACTATTGGAGAGAATAGCCCGGTGCACAGGTGGTCGGATTGCTCGATCAATTGATAATATTGCTTCAGCAAGATTGGGACATTGTGAGAGGTTTCGGGTAGAGAAGTTTTATGAAGAATGTTCATATGGAAGTCATCCAAACCGGAAGTCCATGAAGACACTGATGTTTTTTGAAGGTTGTCCAAGGCGCTTGGGGTGCACGGTAATGATTGCTATAGTGGCCTTTTTTTCCGCTATTTTTCAAGTATATCATGCATCACGCATTTGGTTTCTTTTCCTTTTCCCTTTCACATTTTTGTCAGCTATTGTATTTTTGCTGTGATTGTTGGTATGGATATGGTTTAATTCGTTGATATGCTTTGGTGCCCTTTTGCTTATATCATGCTACAAAGATGAATGTAGTTGCCTATAGTAAATTTATCTTCACTGCTTCTTCCAGACTCTTTACTGTCTAGGAGAATTTTGGAGGGTTGCTCATTGGTTGCATGAGCTTATACTACATAACCAATTAGGTTGTTTTTCCTGCACACTAATTTATCCCATTAGATTCTAGTGCAAACCTTCTTTTGTCCACGGTTTCCTTGACCAGGACTTTGGTACCAGAACCAAGATGATCGATGTTAGGTTAACAGTTGGTTAGAAATTTTTGTCAAATTTTTGTGGATGCTTCTGTTTACAGAGTTATGCCCAGTAAAGGACCCCATGTTGATGGGTAATAGGTATAGATGATATGCTATGTGAGTATAGCCCACAGATTCAGCTAAAACAAATGAGAGATGCTGGTAATTTAGGGGTGAACTTGGTGTATTGAATTTGGTTTAAGGTTCAATTGAAAGATGTATAACCAGATGGATCAGTTATTAAGATTGAAACACAATTACCAATGCTTAAGCTTTCTGTTGAAGCCTATTGTTCGTTTTATTCTTCTCCATGTGGGACTTTATTTGCACTTCATGTGTGAAAATACCTCAATCATCCATTGGAAACCATGGGCCTCATCCCCAGACGGTAGAAACCATTTGCTGGTAAACTTGGCTCGGTCTTAACTGACATCCATAGTCGCAATCATTCATGAGCCAAATCAACATCATTGGGGGGAACGAATTGGGGAAGAAGAAAGAACACAAATCAATTATAGAATCAAAGATACTAGAATTTTATGTGAAAAATTCAAATCAGGAAAAATCACAGAGCCGCACGCAAATTCACTATATTCTTATAGGGATTACATGAGAAGAAGAGAGAACGTCACAGCAGCTCTGTATTTACAATGGCATTTATAAAAATTCTTCATCGATAATTGTTGATACAATATGACCTTTATATAGGCTTTTATAAAAATTGAATCCAACTCAAACTCCTAATCTAAATAGAATTACAATTCAAATAAAAAACTGAAAAATACAAAAAGAAAAAAAAAATTCTACTGCTTCAACTTAGATTGGGACTCTTTGGATCCGTCTGCTACTATTTCAACTTGGACTGGGACTCTTTGGATCTGTCTTTTTGGCTCTTTCATCCCGAGTAGATGTCTGCATCATTCTCCCCGGGTGGGAGAAAACTCGACTCCGTCGAGTTTAGATGGATTAGGTCTCCTATGCTGTACCGGATCAATCCTTTGCAAATCACCTTGATCTAGCTGTGAATCAACAATCGGTGCTTTTCTTTTATAGCAGTGTAAGTGCCCGTGAGTTCCACCAGTTTTGGTGGTGATAGTCTCATCCTTTAAAACTTTATCAACCGTTTCTGTTGTAATGGGATGAGTATTTGGGAGTGGGATAGATGGGAACTCTCAAAGAATGGCTTAAAGGAAGGCTCAACAATCAAAGGGCTACAATCAAAATCCTTATAATCCATTAGATCATTAAAATTTATAGTACAACTAATGTCATAATCTATAGAAAGATTTATAATATAAGTATTATAATTCAATTTATTCAAGATCTTGAAAGGCCTAGCACTGCGGACATGCAACATTTTAACAGTTCCCGAAGGAATCTATTTTGGATAAATCCGAACCATCACATAATTGCCTACATTAAAAGTTTTAGATATTTTTCTATTGTCAGCTCGTAGAATAGGCTTCACATTGTTCTATTTATTTTCATCACTGATCTCTTTGTGTCGTTTGTGAACGTGTTTATGTGATGCAAATGCAGGTGCATACTCGAATGTTTTATAATGAGATGATGTTGGTAGTATGGGATGAAGTGATTTGCGGACATGATATGCATGATTAGTGAAAAATAGAGAAGGAACAATAGCAATGAGAGGTAGAGAGGGTGAAGTTGGCAGCAAAGCCAAAGTGGATTTTTGCTGGGACTGTCCAGTTTTGGGTCTCAAGGGTATTATCTTAATCTACTTAACCTCATGCCTAAATTAATACATGTTGGATTGACCATAAATGGTGACATTTTTGTTAAACAACCATTGTCTACCTAGTATAACTTGACCCACATTCATGGTGATCGCATCACATCAAATCTTTTCTTTATAATGATTGAAAATGATTAGGACAAGACATCGCTATTTGATCTTAAGTGCTATGGAGTCAATCCAAGACATTTTGAATGGGTTGAGGTGGGGTATAATATCTAATCTAAGATTTTCACACAGCCTGAACGATATTACATTGATACAACTTTCACTGTCAACAATTACCTTACAACTTTTGTCTTTAATCTTGGTAAACGTGTGAAAGGTCGCAGTTCTTCTCCAATCGTTCTTTTCTGCTGGTGGAGAGGGAACACACTTGACAATAGACAAATAGGTAAACGGCGTTGGCCTAATGCAATTGAAATCAACATTATCGCTTGATGACTCGTTGTTAGTTTCAACATTTGGGTGATAGGTATACTCATCAGAATCTGACTTAGTGGCTCAGTGGGTGTTTCATCTATTATGGTGATTTTGACAAAACTAGGGCAACTGGTGGCTAAATGTCCATAACCTTGGCATTTGTAGCACTTGGTTGTGGAACTAACTCTGGAGGGATCGGGGCCCTTGTTTCTGTTGTCCCGTTCAAGACTCTTACTCTTGATGTCATCCCTAGGTGAAGGGGTTTGGGTAGTAGACCTATGAGGTTGGGAAGATGGAGAAGGTCTAGATACTGAAGCCCTATAATCGTAACTCTTTGAGCGTGATTGATCCTAGCGAAATCTAAATCTTGGACTAAGGCATACACTGTCTTTAACTCGTTGACTCCTCTAACTAACAGTTTAGCTCGTAGGTCATCTCTGAGGTGGCTCTGAATCTAGAAAGAATTTGAGTTTTACCTTCCTTATGGAGGGTACTGCATCTGATGAGGAATTCATCAAATTTCTTGACATACTCCTTTGCAGATTTGTTATCCTGAGTATGCTAGTGTCAATTGTCCATGAGACGAGCACTAAACGATGGTGGCACATACTTTTTTCTAACTCTTCTTTCATCTTATCCCATGTGTCAATCAATGGTCGACCACAGGCTGCACGTCTGTTTTCTAAGTTGGTTTAATACTGACTTGCTTGGTCAGAAATTTTCATTACAGCGTACTTAACTTTCCTAAACTCAGCAAGTTTGTACCATGTGAAGTACCCATCTAATTGGAATGTCCAGTCTATAAAAAGTTGTGGGTCGTAACGTCCCTCAAAGTTGGGAGCATCGATCTTGATGCTTTTCAGATATTGAGCATCGGGATTGGATGTGTTCTTAGTGTTGTTACGTCGGTAGTTTTTCGGTGGAGTTTGATCACGTGTACTTTAGTCAACCTTTCATCGAGTGTCTTAACGGTATCTAACTTGGCATTTATCTCGGCGAACATTGCGGCAATCTGTTGGGGATCCATTGGGGTGATGTGATATTCACTAGACTCTTCTAATAGATATGGGTGACCACTACCAGTGGCCATGCACTATGCAAAACTTAAATGAGGATGAAGAGATGCAAATTTTAACTAGATGACTTTTTAATGCAAGAAAATAGTAAAATTCCTAGCAAATGTTTAAGTGATGCAAATCCTACCCTAATCGTGCTCTGATACCAAAACTGATGTGAAACGGGGTATGCGAGTGAATCAGAAGTCAGTGATATGATAAATTTTGCTACGTTTCATCAATTATTACGATTTTGGGTGGAAAAATAATTAAAACAAATAATGCATAATGATGGATTTAACAAAACATGTAAGTACATGTGTACCGTTCGCAATTTAAATAAACTAATGCAACTACTCAGCTACGTTGGCAAAGGTTGTACTATCAATATGTATGACCAGCAAATACAAGATAGTAGATGCACACGACTCGCAATATAGTGGCAGCAATTTAAATCGATAAAATAATAAAGGACAGTTATCAACCCACCAATAAGAAACCGTGTTAAAAAAATTATCTATTGAGGATTACACAGAATCTCAGTGAACTGAAGAGGTGCTGATGTGTAGAGCTTGTCGCCACGATTGTAACGCCTCGAAAAACACTTGAATCAGATGCCGGATGTGAGAGATATGCCTGAATAGCAACGGAGTCGCTTTAGCGAGTTTGTTTTTGATTCTGGATCTGCGACCGTAGTTGGCGGGTTCAGACTATAGAACTATAGCAAATGGGTAAATAATTTAAACCCGAATTGAAGTTGAAGTGGATGTGGGTTCGGGTTGGTTGGTTTCAGATTGAAACCAAATTGAACTCTTCAAATTGGCAGCAACGAACGGGAAGGAGCAATGGTGATCAAAGACGATGGTAATTACGAGGGGAAGAGGGTTGGGGTTCTGTTGGTGGCATCTTAGTGGCGCAGGGCAGGGCGGGTGGTGGGAAGTGAAGAATAAAGATGATGATGGCACTGTTGCTTTACAGAAAATAGAAAGAAAAAGGAGAGGGGTTTATGGATTCTATTGGATGTTTGTTTGGAGGGAAAAGAAAAAGTGGAGGAAGATTTCTGTTGGCTCTGTGGATGGCTGAGAGTGGGAAGATAAGAGAGAGAGGGAAGAGTTAATAGGTGTTGGTTGCTTGCAACAGGAGAAAATTGGGGGAAAAGAAAGATGAGAGAGAAAAGAGTTTAAAGAATTTAAGATTTAGAAATTAGGAGTTAATCCTAACACAAATTTGAGAGACAATCAATCTCACACAAATATTTTTTTCTTATCAAAATTCTTCATCGATAATTGTTGATACAATATGGCCTATATATAGGCTTTTACAAAAATTGAATCCAACTCAAACTCCAAATCTATATAGAATTACAATCCAAATAAAAAACTGAAAAATACAAAAATAAAGAAAGATAAAAAATCCTACTACTTCAACTTAGACTGGGACTCTTTGAATCCGTCTACTACTACTTCAACTTGGACTGGAACTCTTTGGCTCCGTCTCTTCGGCTCTTTCATCCCGAGTAGATATCTGCATCATTATGTCTAGACATATATAATATTTTTAAGAACGTAAAAGCAAAAGAACATATTTGAGTAAGAAATCTTTTCAATTTCTATTCGATATATAGTTAAAATTGTTATATTTGGAGAGAAATATTGGTTTTGAATAAGCTAAAACCTGATTCTGAATTCGATTATTGGTATGGATCCTCAAGTGAATCTTAGTTTTCTTACTGATTTTGGAATGACATGTGGATCCTACGAATTTATAGTGGATCTGCATGTGGATCTTGTAGGATCTTACTCAAAACCGACCCCTTGCCGCTAGAACTTCTGGTTTTTGACACCCACACTTTAACTTTAAATTTTGGAGTTTGAATATTGATTATTTAATGTTATTAGATTTATGATCTTACTTTAAGTGAAATGATTTACTTTCTATTTTTTGAATAAGTATTAATTCAATACCTGTTACATAAATGTTCAAAATGTGAAAGTTTCTATTATCATAATTCTTAATTTTATGTCATGTGTGTGTCTCTCTCTCTCACTATATATATATATATATATTATATATATATATATATATATATATATATATATATATATAGTGAGTTGATCCCCTAAGAACGGTTCTCACGAATTCATGTGAGAATTTTCACGTGGGCCGTCGGATCTGATAGAGATCTAATTTTATTTGATTTGATCTATCAGATCCAACGACCCACGTGAATGTTCTCACAGAAATCCGTGAGAACCATTCTTAGAGGATCAGCTCCCTATATATATATATATATATATATATATATATATATATATATATAATATATATATAACTTGTGTCATTCTGGAAGGATTCGAGGCCGAATTCTTCTCACTCAAATACAACCTTATGACATCCGCATACGAGATCCACTCCGTTGAAGTTGATCTATATTATTTCAAGTAAGTAAAATAAAAAATCATATAATTTAAATACTTTTTGCCGATCAAGCAAGTAGGCGTTAAATGTAAAGTCGAAATAGTGAGTAGGGTAAGTTTAACGGTGTAGAATATTTGAAATCTAACAAAAATTAGTATGTGAGAGTTTTTAAGTGTTTAGATCATGATGAAATAGTCGGATCGAGAATTTGCATGTTTAGATACATAGATCTAAGCAATATGCTATTCTTGGCCGTCCATTTTGCGTCTACTTGATGGATGGGGAAAAAGTATTTAAAATACAGGATTTTTGATTTCTAATTACTTGAAACAATGCAGATCAACTTCAACGGAGCGGATCTTGCACTTAGATGTCATAGGGTTGTATTTGAGTGGGAAGGATTCGGCCTCGAATCTTTCTGGAATGACGCAAGTGTGTATGTGTGTATTGAATGATAATTTTTATTCAAAAAAATTGATACATAAACTCTATTATGTGATGGATTTTTTAAAAAAAATAGAGAGGGTAGTGATTATAACCACTCTATTTTTGGTCAAGATTTTTCGATGACATAAAGACATTTGCATTAACATATGATACATCATAAATTCTCAATTTGTTAAAATTCTATCTGAACCAATGAAGAATTCTAAGGCAATGAAGTCCCCTCGCATCCCTTCTTGTAACTGTCAAGTTCATAAGAATATATGTGTGTGTGTTTGTGTGTCTTCTCTGCTACATGCACACAAATAACACATGCATAATTGTCCAAATGACCACAGCTAAAACTTTCAAGTGTAACATGACCTGAAATACCGTTCCAATTAAGCCCACTAATTTTATACCTTATACCATTAGAAGCAGCATACCTACCCATCCCTGTACCATGCCCCAAAATGTAACACAAGTCTGGTAACATTGTGTGCTAGTATTGTTGCACATTGGATAGAAGTGGAAGAGTGAGCAACTGATATTGATTTAAGCTTAAGTGAAAGTGGTCGCATCCTACTATCAAATATTAGCGCCTAATTAGATAAAATGGTTCGCCACCATATTGATCTGTTCAAGAGATTTAACATTTTGAGGTGACTTTTTCAGCACTCAAGAAACATATATATTACACTAAAGGCGTATCTGGCTGATTGAACCCCCATCAAAGCATGAAACCTCCATGTTTCATTTTCAGGGTTTGGCTTTTTTTATTGGGTAAATAGCAGAAAGACCCTCTTTACTATTGATAGAGAGAACTAATAACCCTGAACTAAGTTATTAGTGATAAAATACCCCTTGAGTTAATGGTGTTAAATTTCTTTTCCCGTTTCGTCCTTTCCTATTTTGTTTTCTTTCTCATCTTCTTCTCCCTTTAACTCCTACCTCATCTATTTCTCCAAAACCCATCTTCTATATCAAACCCCAAACCTCCCTCCCTCCCTCCCTCCCTCCCTCCCTCCCTCTCTCTATTGTGTTAATTTTCAATTAACCTCCACTGTAATTTCTAGAACTTCTTACAAATCCATGGCAAACATAACCAACTATATTCTTCTGGAACTTTAACCTGCTCCCCTTGGTCATTTATGATGCTAATTTATTTCCATAAATTTTATTGCCTTTTCTCCTCTTTTTTCCTACATCAAATGTTCCATGTCTATTAATCTTTGTCTCTTCATTATTCATCATGTTTTACTCAACTATCTCTGCACCAGTCTTAGGTTGATGGTGTTCGCACGTGATTTTGGAATCTTACATCCAATTAAGGTCACACATGATTAACTCTTTCCTTTAACATGGAAAATTGACAAAGAAGACGAACATACCAAACATGCAACTCTTGCATTCAATTTTGTTTAACATATACAGTTAATCCCTCAACCAAGATCAGACCAGAACATAAATGTGGCTTGCAAAGCTGGTGATACCCAGATTTCATTTAATCATATCCAAATCAGAAAAAAAAATTTAATGCACAGATTGAACCAACTCTTCAATTTACAACAATTACCAGTCATAGTAGATTGAGAAGCATATTTTCTAAAGACATAAGAGCGTAGTAATGCAGGCTAGATTCAGAATTTGGGAAGTGAGAAAAAAAAGAGGAAGAAGGGTTCTAGATTTCGGGCTTTCAATGTGTGGAAGAAAAAGAGAAGGGAGAAGAGAGTGGATTGGGGTGGGGTGGGGGGATGGGGGGGGGGTGTGTGAGAGAGAGAGAGAGAGAGAGAGAGAGAGAGGGGGGGGGGGGGGGGGGGGGGGGGGGGAAGAGACAAGGGTAAAATTGGAATTGTAAAAAAAGTGATCCTAATCATTAAGTTATGGGGCATTTCTGCTAATAAATTAGTTTATGGGTTATTATTGCTCCTCTATCACTAGTACAAGGGGGTCTTTTTGCTATTTACCCTTTTTTAGTTGGAACACTAAAAAATGATGGTTTCCAATAATTGTAGGCCATGGATCGAAGGTTTGATGGGTTGAGTTTCCCTCTAACTGTTACAACCTATCTAGCACGGACACTCCTATCATGGAGCCGTGTCGTGTCCGAGATGTGATCGGCGCACGTGCCGGACACATGTGTCATGCGTATTTTTAAGAATCCGTCACGTGTCCGCGTGTCGTGTCCATTTCAATATTGCCATGTCCGTGCAACATAGGTTACAACCATAAATATTGACATTCTTTGTATTTTCTGTCAAATTGCTTATTCCTCCTTGTTTACTCATCCTGTCTAGATGAATCTTTGAGTTGCGCTTAATCTTCTAGTTAAATATTTTTCATTAAGCGAAGTTCTCTACTTTCTTCAGCACTCTGTTATCCGAGTTTTATCAAGGCTCAAGCAACATGCTTGCCTGCCGATATTACAAAAGCAGAAATCGAAAAATTCCTCTTGAGGGATATCTCTAATTTTACCGTCTTACTGTTATGAGGTTACTGTATTACTATGTTGCAGGTCTTGGCTGTCTTCCTGATTCAACTTATAATATACTTTATGTAGGTTCTTCTACGTGGCACACATCCTGAAGAATTGAAGAAAGTTAAACACGTTGTTCAGTATGCTAGCTTTGCAGCCTATCATCTATCACGTGAGACCTCTTTCCTTGCAGATGAAGGTGCCACACTGCCTAAGATTCCTCCAAGTCCCTCAATGCCCGTTCCAGCGAAGATGTTGGATGCTGATGCTAGAATTTTGAAGACTTCAGTTATCTGTGATGCAAACCAAAGAGTTCGTGGAGGGCATAAAAGACTTAGTTCTTGCAGCAATGATGCCATCAATTGTTTCTTCCCATGCTCAGAATTTCAATCTCAACAGGATATAAGCTATAGAAACACTTCTCAGTTAATAGGGGATCTTGATACTGGATCCAAAGAACCTTGTGAGCCTTCAGATCTCCCCAATGATGTAATAGCGCCTGAAGAAATGATGGGGAATACACTTGAAGAAGAAAAAAGCTTGGAACTTCATAAGGAACTTGGAGAAGCTGAGGAAGGGAAGAGAACAGGCACGGATTGTGAAAACGAGGCTGCAGACTACTTCTCTGCTGCTGACAATCAGAGCATCTTAGTTTCCTTATCAACTACTTGTGTCCTAAAAGGCACTGTTTGTGAACCTTCTAAACTCTTTCGAATTAAATTTTATGGAAGTTTTGATAAGCCCCTTGGGAGGTATCTCCGTGATGACTTATTTGATCAGGTAGCTCTCAGTTCAATATAAGTTTTGAACCGTTGAACCTTTCTATTGCGTTAATAATTTGTCATATATATACCACATTGACAGGCATCCTGCTGCCGGTCTTGTAAAGAGCCAGCAGAAGCCCATGTTCGGTGCTATACTCACCAGCACGGAAGCCTTACAATAAGTGTACGTCGACACTCTTCTATGAAACTACCTGGAGAACGAGATGGAAGGATATGGATGTGGCATCGATGTCTCAAGTGTGAACAAAGTAACGGAGTCCCACCTGCTGCTCGTAGAGTTGTCATGTCTGATGCTGCATGGGGCCTTTCTTTTGGCAAATTTTTGGAGCTTAGCTTTTCGAATCATGCTACTGCTAATCGTGTTGCAAGCTGTGGCCATTCTCTACAAAGGGACTGCCTTCGTTTTTATGGGTACTACCTTTCATCGTGTGTATGCTCCATATTCAGATTTAATCTTTGGATCCATGGATAAGATTAAGAGATATAGTTTATGGAATATATGAGTTTAAAATCTCTATTAGCTCACTAATGGAGATAGGATAACGCATCCAAAAAAAAAAATTCCTATAAAGAAAATTTGTATGGAAAGTTACTGAAAAATGAATTTCTCATGTGCTTTAAATCACAGTGCTAGATGTTTTTCTATTTTATTCATGAGAAAACTTCATTTATATTTAAGTTTTATGGGGTGTCCCTGTGGTTTTTGCCTTAAACTGTGGTTTCAGCTTATTTCTTTTCTTTGACAGGTGTGGGAGCATGGTGGCCTTTTTTCGTTATTCCCCTGTTGATATTCTTTCTGTTCAATTGCCACCTTTGGTGTTGGATTTCTCTTGCTCAAGTCAGCAAGAGTGGGCAAAAGGAGAAGCAGATGCTGTATGATGTTAAACTTCTCTAAGCTATATCATGCTCTTGTATTTTTGACATTCTTTCAATTCATTTGTTTGCATACTTTTTCTTGCAGGTTGCAAGTAAAATTGAATTCCTGCATACAGAGGTAAATGATGTGCTACAAGCATTTGAGAAAAGGATTACAACATCTGAGCATGAACCTGTTAAGACGAGCATCCAAAAATACATTATGGAGCTAAAAGATCTTTTGAAGAGGGAAAGAAATGAGTATGATGTAAGTATCAGCAGACAGTAGGTCTTAAATATTTCTTTCTAGTTTCTATTTTATTGATTGTATTGATCTGACGATTATCGCTTGGTGGTGCTAATTTTACTAGTATTCTTCCTACCTGTTAACAGGGCTTGCTACAACCATCTGCTGTAGATAACAGTTCAGTATTTCAAGAAACAATAGATATACTGGAGCTAAATCGCATAAGGAGATTCCTCCTAATTAATTCCCATATGTGGGATCGTCGGCTCTGCCTCTTAGATTCGTTCTCTAAGTCCAAAACTTCTCTCTCCAAACTCAACCCACATATCTCTGAGGTTGCAAATCAGACCCGTCTGAAGGAATGGAAGATTGAAGCAATTGATAATGATGGGAATTTTAGAAAATCTCCCGAAGAAGCCATCTCAAAACCTGTGTCTTTCTCAAAGCATCATGAGGAGGTTGACTGGCATGTTTTGGAGCGCAATTCAAACAACTTGGTAGAAATGGACTGGTCAATTGAGTCTGTTGAGGGCTATACCTGTCCTGCAACTCTCAACTTGGTTTCTGGTCAGTATTATGAAGGGGATGATGAAACAAAGACAGCTTCTGAAATTAGCAGTGGAACTTCTTCCTTGGAAAGAGTGCCATCAGCTGCCTCAACTCTATCTGACAAGATTGATTCGTTATGGAGTGGTAATCCAAAAACCGATGCAGTTGGATCCATCAGTCTCATGAATAATCCACTCTATAGGAAGATGATGTCCCCTCTCAGAGTTAATTCTTTTGATTCTGGTTTAAGATCCCAAGACAGATTATGTAGAGGACTATCTCCTGCTTCATTGCATTTGACTTCAGTCAGATCGTTTGATGCATCGGGAAATTTTAGTAGCTTGGATATTTCACAAAGATCTCCAAGGTCGACGAGATTAAATTTCCTTCCTAGCGATAACCCTGTGTTTATATCCTCATCCAATCATATGGTTGGCGAAGGGGCACGGTTGCTGCTCCCTCAAACTGGTAATGATGATTTAGTAATTGTGCTTTATGACAATGAACCCAGCACCATTATATCCTATGCCATTAGTTCTCAGGATCATGCTGACTTCATGACTTCGGATCATCAATTGGGTGAGGAGGGACGTGGTAGGCCATCAATTTCTCAGTTTCAGCCAGATGAGGACCCTCAACGGCTGCGAGGGAATTCTTTATTCGATCCTAAGGCAACCCATTTCAGGATTTCTTTTGATGACGAATCTTCAATTCCTAATGACAAAGTGAAGTTCTCTGTTACATGCTATTTTGCTAAGCAGTTTGCTGCACTGAGGAAAAAGTGTTGCCCCAATGAAGTTGATTTCCTGCGTTCTCTGAGCCGCTGCAGGAGATGGAATGCCCAAGGTGGTAAAAGCAATGTATATTTTGCCAAGTCACTTGATGAAAGATTTATCATAAAGCAAGTCACAAAGACAGAGTTGGATTCTTTTGAGCTCTTTGCTCCTGATTATTTCAAGTATATGACAGACTCTATAAATACTGGAAGCCCCACCTGCCTCGCTAAAATCCTTGGCATTTACCAGGTTGGAACTATTTGAGAAATCTTCACTATGTTTACATTCATTACACTGAGGTGATGACATGAATGGTTCATAATTAATTTGTTTCTTCCTTTTCCTGCACCAGGTGACTATCAGGCACTTAAAAGGTGGACGGGAGGTGAAGATGGATTTGATGGTAATGGAGAATCTCTTCTTTGGAAGGAATTTATCAAAAATCTATGATCTCAAAGGCTCATTGCGTGCTCGGTACAATCCTGATACATCTGGAAATGACAGTGTTCTGCTAGATCTGAATCTATTAGAGTCACTAAGAACAAAGCCGATATTTTTGGGAAGCAAGGCAAAGAGAAGCTTGGAACGAGCTGTTTGGAATGACACGTCATTTCTTGCGGTATAAATCCCATCCTTGTTAGTTTACTACTATCTGTCCTGTTTTCCTTTTGTATCTGAGTTTGATGTGTTGTTACCAATCTGTCCTATATTCTCTTCTCCAAAGCAATTGGTAATGGTTAAGCGGTGTGACTTATCGCACTAGATAATGCTTATTTTGGAGTGGACTGAGGTCCACTTTAAGTGGTTTTATAGGTGCAATGAGAGCCATGGTTGGCCAAAGTGATATCAGGACTCATTGAGCTTTTGTGGGCATCAACAATATCAGAATAGTTCATAATTTGAACTTGCATTTCCACGGTTACCTGAATGTGTCAAAATTTGGGTTTTTAACGCATGAACACTTCGACACTTGAGAATACTTCCTGGAGAGACGACTTTCTAGTCATGAATTGTCACAATATCACCATTCCATTACAAAGCTTACTGTTTTATGTGAAATAAATTTAATTTAATATGTACAAAGTAATGGTGTAGGCTTATTTTATTGAAGTATGAACCACTTACTTAGGTTGTTTAATTATTGCATAAGTTAAAACGGCTGTTGGGTTCTCTGAAAGTTGTGGTGTTAGACACTTCTGGACATTCGGGATAGCAGGTGTCCTATCTCCAATTAATAATGTTCATCCTAGTACAAATTTTATGGTACTCGGTCTAGGTTTATTCTAATTCTAGTTCCTGGAAACATGAGAAGTCTGCACTGTTCTTATGAGCTGGACTGCATGATCAAATGAGGTTTCTGCAAATGCCAACGCTGCCCAGGTTCTGTTGCCAGACTCTTTATTCGCTCATAAGCTTATGGAGCATTCTCCAGAGCTGTTGCTGCTGCATGCAATCAGCAGTCCCACAGCGCATATAGCTTATATGCGGCCAGGGCTGCCTGAACAATGAAATTTAATTCAAAAAGATATTAAATGGGTACGACCTGGAACTGTAGCAGTTGCAGCTTCCAGCAAAGGGAAAAGAGGAAGAAGTTGAAGAAAGAGGGGTAAGATGAAAACTTGGCATTAAATGAGGAGAAATGTTCTCTTGTTTAAATCACACCTTAGGATCAGGGAAGAAAAGATCTTGCTGGAATGCCTGAAATTCCGAGAAAGAGAAGCGGAGAAAGGGAAAAGTTGAAACCCTAAAAGACATCTTTGTTGAGTTTAATTAGCGGGGCTGTTTGGATGACTATAGTTGGAACTATATATAGCTTCAACAATAGGAAATAACTTAATTATTTGTTTTGATGTAGTTGTAACTTTTTATAGTTGTAACTATAGTAGTTATATTTACTTTTTAAGCTTTTTTGCTGTAGTTGGAACTGCGATCAAATTGGTTGTAGTTCCAACTATAGGAGTTGAGTTATAATTAATGAGGGTGCCATAGTAGCTTTTATTAACAATTTTCATACAATACAACTTCATCATGTATTAAACAAAATAATTGTTCTTTATTTCTTACCATTAGAACTACAATAGCGAATTGTCAAACCAAATACATAGCTTGATGTTATAACTACATGAATAACTACATGTAGTTGGAATTACGGTTTAGCTACAACTACATCAAACTAAATAACCCCTATATGCATTGGATTTCTGATAGTCCATATAACATATGGCCAAATAACCTTATATGTGGTCGCAAATGCCACCTGGTTATGTAATAATAGGCCACATGTTTATACTATACAACCAAGGGCCCTGTGTGTATGTTTTGTGTGCATGCCTTCTGTCACAACTTACAACAATGTCTACCAAGTTGCTATATAGATTTGCTATCGATCATCATGGTCTTTGCCGACCGTCCACAATCATTTCGTTTTTTTTGTTTTGGGGAATAATTGCTACATGGTGTTTGTTGCTTTTGCCGTGTCTCAAATTTTTTTTTTGGTTCCTTTTGTATACTATGGGCACTGGTGCTTATATAATCTCGTTCCCTGCAAAATCTTGAAAACCTACGACGACTCTTTTCCTAAAATCTAGCTGTGTTTCTAACTTTTGTGTCACCTCATGCTAATTTATTATAACTCTCTTTGTTATCATCATTGTTTCTTTTTTTTTTTTTTTTTCGCGCAGTCTGTTGATGTCATGGACTATTCGTTGCTGGTTGGCATCGACAATGAAAGGAAGGAGCTTGTTATTGGAATCATTGATATCATGAGGCAATATACTTGGGACAAGCATCTCGAAACATGGGTTAAAGCTTCAGGCATCCTCGGGGGCCCTAAAAATGAATCCCCAACAGTGGTCTCTCCATTGCAATACAAGAAGCGGTTCAGGAAAGCGATGTCCAAGTATTTCCTCACCGTCCCTGACCAGTGGTCTTCTACTTGATCCCTCTATCCCAAATACAAATTGTTACAGGTAGAGAGTAGTGAACATAAATCAAAGTATGTGAGGATACAAGGAGCAGCAATTTTTTTTTTTTAAATATAGGTTTTTATTTTTCTTTTGCATGGTTCTTATTATTTGATCCAACTGCTCAATTGTGTCAAGCTTTTGGATTCAATAAAGGGACCAAAACCTGGACATCAAGCTTTTGAATTGAAATGTCCAGGCCCCTTGGGTTGTAGAGTCTGATCTTTTTTGCCGCGTTATTATTTTCTTTTTCCCTCTTTTTTCATGGTTGTACTGGATATTGATTGGTGATATTCACTTGAACAAAGCACTGGATTAATTTAGAAACTGCGCTCTGATGTTTTTTGCTTTAAATTCATCCATATTTCAAGAACACTGAAAGCAGAAAAGTGAATGGTATGTGTGTTGGTTGAAGTTGGTTAAACTAGTAGTAAGCTAATTTTAACCTCGAGCTTCTATTTGCAACTGATGTTTCCTCCATGATTATGTTTAGTATCGATCAATGTTCATGAATGATCCCTGTCTTTATTTTGTGTAATGAGAACTATTTCACACTACTTTTTATCCAACAATA
The DNA here is from genome assembly GCA_038442645.1 of Agave tequilana. Taxonomy (NCBI): domain Eukaryota; kingdom Viridiplantae; phylum Streptophyta; class Magnoliopsida; order Asparagales; family Asparagaceae; genus Agave; species Agave tequilana. The sequence goes on from JAVJIF010004074.1 coordinate 132,804, forward strand.
TCCAAACCAACAATGAAAGTTGGCCAGTCTTCATGCTTTTTTTTCCTTCTTTATTTTTCATTATTTTGAGGACAAAAGCCGTAGTAGTCTTGAACTTGAGAACTCTCATTTTCGAGTGTAGTCTTTCTCTTTTTGTTCTCTTTTATTTCTTTCTATTTTTTCTCTTTCTTTTGTCCTTGTTTCATGTTCGATAACTAGTATATGAGGTTAGAAATTTAGAAGACTTTTCTTTGACGCTTTTAAACCCAAGTGAGAACCTGAAAATATTATCTTGTTTTAGTATTTTTTTTTTTTTTTCCTTTTTTTCTTCTCTTTTTGAAATATAATAAACAATGAACCCCACAAGTGAACTTTGTAACATTGTTATTAGTTACATGTCTTGCCCATGCTTTTCAAGTCTCTTGTATATGTATTTGTTTAATAGAAGAAAAAATGGAAGAAAAAGACTTCTCTGAAACTCTCAATTTATAGACTCGTTTCAAATAAAATTCAAAATGTAACAAACTAGTAGGAGGCGAGAGTTCGAAAAGTATACAACGATAAATATGCAAATGGAAAGGATTAGATACTTTCACATTATGAATAAGAAGAATTAATTGCAGAAAATCTTTTTATACTATAAGAGTTCTTAAAAAAAAAAAACTCATATTCTGTTAAAATGAGAAGAAAATTGAGCTTAGCAGAGAGCACTCTTAAATTATCGTAAAATTAATAGGGAAAGTGGATTTCTCTAAATCTTATTCAGTCATACAAGTATTGTTCTCTTATAAATTCAATAAATATATAGATTTGTTGCCAAATCTTACAATAGTAGAGTGTTTTTCACTTAGTTCAATAAAGGATAATTTTCTACTCATTTCAATAGAATATGAGAGGTTTTTTTTTAAGAATCAGTGACGATACTAGCTGAGGAGCGGATATTGGCACCCGCAAAAGTGATTAAGGTACTCACTAGAGTAGTGCACCCACAAAATTGATAAAAACACCTACAAAATTTCAAAAATAACTAAATTACCCCCTCTTCCTCCTCCTTCCCTCCATTCTGCTTCGCCGTTGTTCGTCGTCCATCGCCGCCCACTGTCGTCGACCCCCCTCCTGTCGCCCTCCCCTTCCTCCCTCTTGCCGCCCGCAGCCCCCCCCCCCCCCCCCCCCCCGGACCCCCCCCCCCCCCCCACCCCACGGAGAAACCCCGCACTGATCCCGCTCTCTCAGTTCTATTCTCTCTTCTTCTTTAGCACTAAACGAGTAAATATCTAGGGATTAATGAGTTATTCTTGGATCCTTATAGTAGCACTTCAAGTCGCGATTGAAGTTTCTTTAGGATGGCTACTCCCATGAATGAGGATGTTCCTGACAGAGCTCCTCCCTTTCATCCCCCTCCAATCCATAAGCAACGAAATGCTCGCCAGAATCAGACATTTTCCCAAGAGAGGCAATGCTTTCAAATAGATACATAGACCTATAATTAAATTAAATCATATATATGGTAATAGTAGAGAAGATCCATCCTTTGTTCCTTTTACCTATCAATCAAAAGAAAGAAAATGATTAATAAGATGAAAAGTCCCTCACACCTCACTCACAATCTGAGTAGAAGTGGACACTCATTAATTCATTTCATTAGATAATTATCATTCACACATTCTCCTGCACTTTGGGTTGTTGAAGCCATCACATCTCCTCCAAATCTCTCCATTGCTCTCCATCATCACCATCCTTATAGACCCAGCGACGAGGGGGGCGAGGGGGAGGACGGGGAAGGAGGGGACCGCAGCGGGGAGAGAGGGGCTCGCTGCCGCCTGCTACAGAAGAATATGAAAGAGGAAGGATAAGGGAGGAGGGACATTTTGGACTTTTTCCCGAGGGTAAATATGTGCAGAAAAATAGTGTCACTCTTGTAAATTTTTTTATGGGTGTCCCAAGAGTGCGACTATTCTCACCCACAGAATTGCTTAACACACCTATATACTTAATACACTCACAAAATTTCTAAACACACACCCCATTTTTTTCTAAACTATCCTTTTTATCTTAAATCAATTATTTTTTTAAATACCAATTCTACCTTTCCCTTTCTCTCTCAACAACAACAATCATCTCTCCTCTCTTTCTTATTATGTGTTAATTATATAGTTAGAGATTATTTAAACAGTCTTTGAATAAGTTTGATTGTTTTCTGTTTGAGGCGTACATCCGTATATGTTTCTCAGTACATTATTAATACATTTAAACTAACATGATTAGACAAATAAAAACTATTTTTGCAGAAAGAAATGTGAAAAAGGAACACCTGAATTAAAAGCTTGATCGACTATAAAACAACAAACAGAAGACAAATTAATCCAACAAACTTTCTATCTAAAATAAGAGAATACTTGGAATCTGAACTAAATACACTAAAGAAATGAATTTTGCAGGAAACAAGATTTTGATGCATTAGAATAAACACATCAAATTGAGGATAGTACCAAAGGCGAGCGCTTCAAATTGATTTTTATGTGTTTCTATTACTTTATGTCTGTATTATACATATTAGCAAAAAATATTTCCATTAAGCTCACTATTTTTAAGAAGATAAAAAAATATAATATCCCAATTTATAATCTCATTCTTTTTTGAATATATAACTTAATATTATTTAGTTGTTTTTCTATTCATTAGTGTAAATTTCTGGAACTAGAACGCACAAAATTTTTTTTTTTTGAAAGAATAAAACGAATAAATTTGTTCAGACTATAGGGGGTCCAAACTTTGTTCAGATAATATGGCATAGACTTTTGGCAATAGAATATTACTGAATTACATAAGAAGAAATATACGGTTCTTTGTTATAAATTTTAAACCAAATATCTAGTGCATAGATTTTGTTGAGACTTTGTTGATCGAACTAACTGAGATGAAATTCAAAAATAACAATTTAATTTAATAAATTATATGGGGGAAACTTACTTTTTGATTATTAGCCACTTTTCCATGACATTATTTGTTTGTCCATAGCTATCAATATGGCAATTACTTGACGGTATAGACGCTGAGAAATTTTTAGGGCTTGTTGTAATCACCTAGAGGGGGGTGAATAGGTGACTAGCTAATCTAATGGTCAATTAATGCAGAATAAAAACTATTAATGCAAACTAAAACTATTATGCACAATATACTAAATATAAACACAAGAGTGTAGCCGGATTCCCCGTGAAGGGCTCTGGACTAACTCCTCAAGATTCCTCTAGATAAGAGTTGAGGTGCCGCTTTGACTCTCTTGGTTGAATACAAGTGTTAGCAAACAATCCCAAGTATATAACAATTAAACACAAAATATATCAAGTATATAAAGATAAAGACAATATAAGCATGCAAGATATAAAGACAAGTAAGAGATAGAGAGAGCAATCGCAAACACGAGATATTTGTTTTGAGGTTCGAGCACACTTGCTCTACGCCCCGCCTTCAACATATGAAGGATTTCCACTATAACCGATCCCACCGGGATCACTTGGTGCCGCAATACCTATAAGGAGTTCCCACTAGAACTCTTGGACTCTCTAATCCTTCTCTTGTTCCTGCAAGAACAACACACCGCAAGCACGCAAGCTTGCCGAGGCCATAACTCTACAAAGATTCTCACTAGAAACTCGAAACACCGCGAACACACAAGTCCGTCTCCTTAAAGCAAAGATGAAGTCTTTGGTGATCACAACACTTTGATCACCAAAAAACAATCTCACAACAACTCTCCTATAGGATGGATATATCAATGGATAGCTCAAGTGTTTATGAGAAAAACAAGGATGGAAGTTGTTGTGAAAAACTAAAGAAAATCACTTTTGAAAAACTCTTGATAAACTCTCCTTTGAATGAAAGTATTTTGTTCTTAAACAAGTGGAGAAAACCTCTAATAGAGTAGAAAAAATAGGTTTAAAACTCTCCAAAAATCTTATTGAAAACAATCCATAAGACCCCCTTTTATAGGCTAGGAAAAACTAGCTGTTGGGGCCAAATCAACAGCCTGGACGGCTGTCGGTTGACCGCCCGGTCGACCGGCCAACGGTTAGATTTCTGACCATTGAGTCAGCGGTCGACCGGCCCAGTCGATCGTGGCCTAGAAATAGAGAGCAGAACTCTCTGCCGGTCGACCGCCCGGTCGATCGGGGCTTTCCAGAGAGCATCTCTCTCTGGACGATCGACCGGGTCGGTCGACTGGCCCTCCAGCCAAACTAGGCGTGCACGCTTGTGCACGTCGGTTGACCGACTCCTGGCTCGGTCGACTGGGTCGGTCGACCGGCAGAAACCAGAAACAGGACTTTTTAGGGATTGAAAACTTGGTATTTTGACTTAAATAAAATCCCATAAAATCTCTAAAAATCTAAAAAAATAGTTTTCAGTATTATACTTTGATATACAAACATGTTACAAACATTTGAACTATTTTTGCAACTTAGAAATTTGGCTAAAAACAAAAACCGTATTTTTTCCAAGTTAATTTTTCTAAAACTTCTCCAAATACAAAAATAAGATATTTTAAAACACTTTTAAAGCATAGAGTGTATGGATTTGATCAACTACACATAAATGATGAAATATCTATGTTTTGACAAGAAGCACTAAAAATGTGTTTCTTTTTTAACCAAAACCATTTTCCAAAATAAAAACTCTTTTATATTTTTTCAAAATGAAAAATCTTTTATAAAACTCATCTAAATCTTGTGTGTGAGTGTATATGATATACTTGAGCAATCCACCAACTATTCTATCCTTTACATTTTATCTAAAAACAAAATCTTAACAAAACAAACCTAGACACAAGTTTTCTCTTGAAGGTCTTCACTCGAAGTCTTCTTCTCCTTCTTGACTTGGTCCAAATTTTGATTCAAAGAGCTAGACTCCCCTTGAGTACTTGATGTAGTCTTGATGCACAAGCTCTTGAATCAACACGTGTTAGCTCCAAAACTTGACTTTAAATTCTTTGTTGAAGCTAAATGCCTACTAAGATCTTGATCACAAATCTGAGATTAATTAAACACAAGATCATTAGTATTATAACTACATGAGTTAATCATCATCAAAACTAGAGTGATAGTCCTTTGGGCCAACAATCTTTCCCTTTTTGATAATGACAAAACTCATGGAGTTATATATGCATGGATTAAAGTAAAGCTTTAAAGAAGCTCCCCCTTAACTCATGCATGAAGTACATGAAACTAAACAAATATATATGCATCAATAAGGTGAGAGACAAAACACAAATCTAAATCCTTTTTCCAAAAACTTTTCTCCCCCTTTTTGTTTAAACTTTCAAAAACATTTTCCCATTTTGTAAAACAAAAGATGCATAAACACAATGCATAAACATGCATAACTCGATATATGCAAGAACTCAAATATGCATATAAAACTCAAAAATCTTTCTTCCCCTTTTGTATAAAGCAAGGAAAACATGCATATATACTAAAATACTTCTCCCCCTTTTTATCAATCATCAACAAAGGGGTTAAAGTAAACACAAAATAATGTTTTTTCCCCTTTTTGTTCGAAACAAAAATCATAAAGGGGAGAAATCAAATCAACCATAAAGAGAGATATATGCAATATACATTCATGAAGAGGAAGACGCTAAGTTAACTTCCCTACATATATGCATTACATGAGGAAGGGATGACAAACCCTAATTCACATAACGCATAATATGCAATGCATAAGTGGAGATGGGAAGCTTCCCCTATACACGTGTATCGCATAAAGAAGAGTTGTCAAGCTCCTCAATATAAGATACACTCAATATGAATGTATATGTAGAGGAGATGTTAAGCTCCCCTTGCATATAGGCAATACATATCAAAACATTTTTAAGACAAATTTTTAATAATTACTTAAATAAATGTTGAAATTTACTCAAGATAATAAAATACATTTTGAGATACTTTTGTAAAAAAAATATTTTTTTAAGATACTATTGTAAATAAACAATACAAATTTTGAAAATTTTCTTAAATCAACAAATCAATTTGAGATATCACAAGAATTTTATACCATATGAAATAGAAATATGTGATACCAAAGTTGAAATAGAAACATTTTTACATTTTGGTACCAATGAAAGAAGTTATTTTAATACCAATTTAAATTTAAATTTTGAAAAGTGATTAAAAGCATTTGTATATGTATGAAAAATGAAAACATTTTACCAATTGAAATATATGATAAATTTGATACCAAGTAGGTAAAAATATTGATACCAAGTGAAATTTAAACCCAATTGGAAATTGAAATATACCAATTGAAATATATGGATACCAATTGAAATAAATAAGATACCATAGAAGTATTTTGTAAATTATGATATCAATAAAAATATCAATTGAAAATAATGCATAAGCTTATAAAAAGTACCAATTGAGAAATCAATTGAATTCAAGATTTAATTCAAGTTTAGCATAAACAACTTTATGCTTTAAACATGTAAATATCTTGTAAATCAAGCACAAACAAATCATATATATGTATGAAAATGAAAATACCAATAGAAATTGATATTATTTGAAATTTAAGCATACATATATAGAAAACAAAATATGAGTATACATTATGTCATTGTGATACCAATTGAAAATATGATGTGAAATTAGTGTATAACTCATAAAATATCCACCCTTTTCATGCACAAGATAAAGGTTTTCAATAAAGCATACGAGGCATGGTCGCCCATCCGTCCGCCCATGACGGGGTTGGTGGGGGTTTTCAAAAACTAGAGTTTGAAAATATTTTTGTTGTGAAAAAACACTACCAAATGAAGAAAAAATAACTAATTAAATTAATTTTTGAAAACTAGTTAAAGATCCTTCAAAAACATGAAACCAAATCATATGTCTATCATGAACATACTAAATACATAAAGGTTGACACTCAAAATCTATAAGGCTCAAAAATAATCATGAAACAAAGTCATGAATAAACAAATAAAGTGTGAGTGTACATGAATCATTAATTAGCATTTTCCATGAAGATGGTCAATAAAGCTTAAAACAAACATGAATATCATTTTATCACAAATCATAAAAATCATGAAAATTTTTTTCAATATAAAGATGAGAATCATAAAAATTCATTTTTCATCTAAAAAACAAACTTCTAGGTATATGTATGTTTTTATCTAAAACTAATAATATGCATACATATCTCAAACATAAAAAGAGTCCATAATATAAATTGCATGAAGACAAATGACTCAAGGGGTATACATGTATATTTATTAGATTTGAAATAAAAATTACATATACATGAAGTAAAACAGTAAATGGGCAAAACAAGTGTAAATGAGGAAATCATCAAAACTAGCCTATACATGTGCATATAGCGAGTACAAATGAACAATGAAGTGCAAATGTATATGAATCAAATGTTTCTCACTACATGTACACGTATATATCCAAGTTTGATAAAAACTACATCTAACAAGTATTTACCACATGAAGCATAAAACACAAAACATACTTATTTTAACAAACACTAAAACATGCTAAAAATCATCAATTATAAAAGCATGTAAATAAAATAGGAGTTAGAGATAGTTACCAAACCAAAGAACTATACTCTAAGTCTCCAAAACATGGTGGTCGTCCCACCAAACCTCCTTAATAGCATGCATCAAATGTTGTCTATCTAGTCATGTGCATCCACTACCAAGACACCAATTCTCTCACATTTTGTGAGAGCCCGCACCTATATCAAATACAAAAGGTGGGGATTTTGGTACCTATTTCCTTTTGGGTCCATGAGGGTTGCATTGTAAGGAACCTAAACATTCTTGTTAGCAAAATTTAAAGAATTTACTCTATCATAATAAAATTTTGCTAAATGGTCTCTGAGGCCGCAATGTGTACACTTGTGCACTCTACTATGCACATGTGGAATGAGTATGATCATGACGTGCAAAATGTGCATAAGCATGTTGTGGGTGTTATGCTGAACATGAGGAACTTATTTCTTTTGAAATAAGGATTCCAATCTAGAATGGTTAAATGCACATTTGCTTAAAGTTGAGCTCAAATAATCTATTTTTTTTCAAAAATTTAACTTCATTTTTATCAATAGTTTGTGGCATGAAAAGCATGATCAACAAACTTTTTCTTTTTAGAAACATTAACTTTTTCTTTTTCAACAATTTTTCTTTTTTAAGAGTTATTTTCATTTAAATCAATCTCCTTTTGTTTTTCCACCAAAACAATTTTATTTTTCAAAATAGTATTTTCTTCACAAAGATCATTCAATTTAGAAAGCAAGAAAATATTTTCATATTTTAAACTTTCATTTTCTTTGAAAAACATCCAATTTATCTTGTAAAGAATCTTTTTCTTTTAACAAGCAATCAAATTTATTTTTCATTTTCCTTATTATCCTTTTTAAGCAATTCATATTTTTCAAAAAGTGTTGACAAAATGATTCAAGCTCATCATAAGACATATCAACATCTTCTTCTACCTCGGATTCGTATTTCCCACAAGGGGGTTATCCCCTTGGACCAGTTTAGCACACATTGGAAGCTCACTTCCAACATCCGAGTCGCCTTCCCCGCATAATATTGTTCTTTTTTACCAAGGGAGTGATGGTATTCCAAACTACAAAAGTCGAATCAGATTAGCAACCCTACATAAATAATCATTATTTAGGGTACTCTTCAAAGCATGAATGGTTTTTGAGTTAGCTTCAATATACTTGCTATTATTAACATATGAATCTTTAATGGTAGCAAGATAAACATGTGCCTAGGCCTTTGAGGTACATGACATCTTAACCTTCCAAGGATGGATGTTAAGAATGTCAAAGGTGGATGTGACATGAAATCCATGTGTGTGTACAAATATTGTGATTAGCTACAAATGAGGATCTTTAACTCTAGTTGTAAGACCCAAATCTAGAGCACT
>JAVJIF010004075.1:0-99218 GCA_038442645.1 Agave tequilana
CCCCAATCTTCCTGGGATCTTCTCCTTTAGTTTTTTTCCCCTATAAATATTGGTTTTAGCTGAGCAAAAAGGAGGACCAGGCAGAGATAGGATTTAGACTAGTTTTTATTTTGTAGTTTAGGTTTTTCTTTTCTTTTATGTAATGTGTATCTAAGATTAGGTTAGATGAAGATTCATGTAAGTAAGAGATGAAGGCCTATGTTGAGAGTGACACTGATGTACCCTTCTCGTTTCTTCCATCGTTTCAAGCAATAAAAGGTAATATTTTTATGTTCTTCTTAACTTTCATTTTCTTTTCCCTCTTTCTACTTTACCTCCTTTGTTTTGATGAGTTTGCAAGTGAAGCCAGAAGCATTAGTATAACGATGTTGTGTGAGTGCCAACGATAGTTCATGAAGACGTTCTCCTCCTCAAGATCCGTATCAATTCATTCTTGCTCAGCTTGATGATATAATGCGCACGGGGACTGAGCTCGATCGTATGGTCTATGCGTTGAACGCCTCCGAATGCAAGGTAGAACATGCAAAGGTTTCCAGGTAAGTCATCAATCAACCTAGGTAAGTATTTCTTCACTCTTCTTTCTTTCTTTTCTTTTATTTCTTTAGTATAGATCACCACCTCTTCCAAATCATTCTTTTTCGACTCATTGTACATAGTCACTTTCTTTCCCCTTTCTTTGTAAATAGTCATCCTCCATTTCTCTCCACCTTCTTCATCTCTCATTTTCTTTCTAACTTTAACATAACTTTCTTTTTCATTTTCATTTCTTTAAACAAAGAAGAATCTTCGTTTTATCTTCATTAAGATTTCAATAAAGAAACGTAAACGCTTTTATCGCAAAACCCTCCTTGTGGATCACGACCCGCATAACCACTTGCTATAGCGATAAGAATTGAGCACTTGCATATCTTTATTTCTAAATCTAAAATTCTGTATTTTTTGTGCAGGTTTTACCTCAATCACACAGCCGGGTTGAATCTTCCTTTGGACTGGTAGAAGTTGCCACCTGCCCTGTCACCGTACTACCCTTCAAGTAGTACAAGTTATTCCAGCGATCGGCCTTCAACACCACCATCGAACCCTTTGTCATTCTAAGGACTCCCTCCTTAATAGACACTCCAAGGCCCAATGACTCCAAAGCTCCTACGGAAATCAGGTTCCTCTTCAACTGAGGTACATACCTCACTTCTTTCAGCTCCCTCACCATCCCATCGAACATTCTGATTGGAATAGTGCCAACACCCTCCATGATGCACGGATGATCATCGCCCATGACGACCGAACGCCCCTCTAACTTCTCAAAACTGGTAACCAGTCTCGATTAGGGCATACATGATATGTTGCACTTGTATTCAAGATCCACTCGTTTTCACCCGAGTAGCCTATGATGGGTGTAGTAACTGAAAAAGAGAACACTGATGAATCTGAGTCCGATCCATTGCCTGTGATTTGTTGCTTACAGTGTTAACCACTTTTGCGAGATTTGCTTCAGACTTTGATTCTTTCTTCTTTCCCTTGAACTTCGGACAGTCCACCTTCTAGTCCCAATCTCTCCGCAGAAAGCACACTGATTCCTTTTGAGATCCCTGAAGCCCGGCCTGGACTTTGATCTTCCTCTAACCTCCTTACCCTTCCTCGATGAACTCCTGCCTCTTACTTCCAGTGCCTCCGCCGATGAGCTAGATTTAGAAGGAAGTCTCTCCTTCTTCCTCGTCTCATAACTTGACAGTGCAGACGACACCTCATCGTAATCCAAGGTCTGCCTTCCATTGATGAAGGTCAGAGTGAATGTCTCATACTCCTCCGCCGGGAGTGAGTTCAGAAAGATGATCGCCTTATCTTCCTCTTCTATCGTGACATCCACGTTTACCAAGTCTGTAAGAAGCTTCGTATATCGGTTGATGTGCTCATTCACTGTGCTCCCCTTCTTCATTTAAAAACTGTACAGCTTACTCTTAAGCTGCAACCTGGACTCAACACTCTTCGTCAGGTATTTCTTCTCAAGGGTTTCCCACAGTTTTTTTGCCGACGTCTAATGTTGCGCAAGATATTTTATGTCTTGTGACAAACATGAACGTATCAATCCACATGCCGACCTGTTCATCTTTGCCTACTCTTCATCAGTGGTCGTGCTCTTCTTCTTCTCTAATAGGAGAGTGTCCTCGAGGTTCGATGCATTCAGTGCATCCATAACCTCACATCTCCACATCCCGAAGTTATTTGTACCATTGAACTTGACAACTTCAATCCTCGGGTGAGAATTCATTGTCTTAACCGAAGCAATTTCTTCTGCCATTGAGATTTCTTGATCCTCTATCTATGCGGAAGAACAACCAACTGGAAATAGATCTATACTCAGATAAAAATTAGATTTTTACCTTTTCCTTGAAACCTAGATCGAGTTTCACTCCGGATCTACTCCACTACAGATTCCACGAGCCCTCCTTACGTCCTTCTGAGATCGACATACGATCTCCACGAACACCAATACCTCTGATCTGAGATCGACATACGATCTCCACCGAATCAGATCTCGAGCCCTTTCGAATCTTCAGAAATCCCAAGCGAAACCTGGAAGCTCTGATACCACTTGTTGTGCCCAGCGACAACCTGATGAGGATCCCTTGAATCTCCAAGCACAGAGAATAATCCCAAACAGTACAAAATAATCACCAGAAAGAGCACAAATGCAAACAAACAAATCTAACGAGGTTCGGCCTCAATGCCTACGTCCTCGGGCAATCCAGAAGAGAGATTAATTACCAGGAAGATGATTACAATTGCTAGCAGCCACTTTGAATGTAAGAGAGCTCCAGCAAATCCCCAGCAATCAGATACAAACCCTAGAATTAAACAATAGCCTTAAATACACAGCTTTCCGAAACACCAGAAAATTACCCGCACCAGCAGGTCGGTCGACCGGCATTGTTGGAAAGAGAGAATATTGCTAAGGAAGTTGACATGAATTGCCAAGGGGTCGTCAAGGTGATCGCCAATGAAGTCGACGACGAAAAGGCGAAGGACTTAGCAGCAGAAAATAGCAGCAGCAGCAGGAAACAGCAGTTCCGGTCGACCGGCCCAGTTGACCGGTCGAAGCATCAGAAGTTCGGTCGACCGGCCCGGTCGACCGACGTGCACAACATGCACAGGGTCAGAGAGTGGTCGACCGCCCGGTCGACCGAGTCGACTGACTGTAAACACCCAACTCTCTGTGGGGCACCCGGTCGACCGACCGGTCGACCGGTGGAAGAGGTCGGTCGACCGCCCGGTCGAGCGACAAGCGGGGCGGGCTGCGATTTGCAGGTTTGAAAACCTGTTGTGTTTAAGGGCTGTTGTTAGTTTTCTAGGGTTTGTATCCTTGAGAAGGAAGTGTAGCAGCTCTCTTGAGATCTAGAGGTGCTGCAACTATTATAATCTTCTTCCAAAGCAATTATATCTCTCTCTGATTGCCCCGAGGACGTAGGCATTGAGGCCGAACCTCGTTAGATTGTTGGTTTGCGCTTGTGCTTTCTTCTGGTGATTGTTTTGTGCTGTTTGGGATTGTTCTTCGTGCGTGGGAGATTCAGGGGATCCTCTTCAGAGTTGTTGTCGCTGGGCACAACAAGTGGTATCAGAGCTTTCAGGTTTCGCTTGGAATTTCTGGAGATTCGGAGGGCTCGAGATCTGATTCGGTGGAGATCGTGTGTCGATCTCAGATCAGAGGTAGCTGTGTTCGTGGGATCGTGTGTCGATCTCGAGAGGACGCAAGGAGTGCTCGTGGAATCTGTGGTGGAGTAGATCCGATGAGAAACTCAATCTAGGGTTTAGGGGAAAAGGTAAAAATTCAATTTTTATCGAAGTAGTGATCTATTTCCAGTTGGTTGTTTTTTCGCATAGATAGAGGATCAAGTAATCTCAATGGCAGAAGAAATTGCTTCGGTTAAGACCATGAATTCTCATCTGAGGATTGATGTCGTTAAGTTTAATGGCACAAATAACTTCGGGATATGGAGATGTGAGGTTATGGATGCACTGAATGCATTGAACCTCGAAGATACACTCCTATTGGAAAAGAAGAGGAGCACGACCACTGATGAAGAGTGGGCAAAGATGAACAGGTCGGCGTGTGGGTTGATACGTTCATGTTTGTCGCAAGACATAAAATACCTTGCACAATATGAGACGTCGGCGAAGCATCTGTGGAAACCCTTGAGAAGAAATACCTGATGAAGAGTGTTGAGTCCAGGTTGCAGCTTAAGAGTAAGCTGTACCAGTTTCAGATGAAGAAGGGGAGCACAGTGAATGAGCGCATCAATCGATACACGAAGCTTCTTACAGATTTGATAAACGTGGATGTCGTGATAGAAGAGGAAGACAAGGCGATCATCCTCCTGAACTCACTCCCGGCGGAGGAGTATGAGACATTCACTATGACCTTTATCAATGGTAGGCAGACTTTGGACTACCATGAGGTGTTGTCTGCACTGACAAGTTATGAGACGAGGAGAAAGGAGAGAGATCCTTCTCAGTCAAGCTCATCGGCGGAGGCACTGGAAGTAAGAGTAGAGGTTCATCGAGGAAGGGCAAGGAGGTTAGAGGAAGATCTAAGTCCAGGTCGGGATACAAGGATCTGAGGAAGAACCAGTGTGCCTTCTGTAGAGAGATAGGGCACTGGAAAGTGGATTGTCCAAAGTTCAAGGGAAAGAAGGAGTCGAAGGCTGAAGCAAATCTATCAAAGGTGACGATACTCAGAGGAGCAGTTCACAGGCAGATGGATCAGATTCGGACTCGTCAGGTTTCTCATTTTCAGTCAGTTCTCCCATCATTGTAACTCATGGAAAGATGAGTGGATTCTGGATACAGGTACAACATACCATGCGTGCCCTAATCGGAGATGGTTTTCCAGCTTTGAGAAGTTGGAGGGGTGTTCGGTCGTTATGGGCGATGATCACCCATGTAGCATGGAGGGTGTAGGTACAATCTGAATCGGGATGTTTGATGGGATTGTAAGGGAGCTGAAGGGAGTGAGGTATGTACCTCAGTTGAAGAGAAATCTTATCTCCGTGGGAACTTTGGAATCATCGGGCATGGTGATATCTGTTCGAGATGGCGATCTCAGGATGATCAAGGGCTCGATGGTGGTGATGAAGGGCATCCGCCAAGACAACCTCTACTACTTGAAGGGTAGTACGATTACAGATCAGGTGGAGACTTCGAGTTCCTTAGATGATGATGGCCCGGAGGTCTAGCAAGGAAAGGTCGGACAGGAAGAAGAAAAGTCTTTGCAAGCTCCTGCAAAGAAGGAATCGCTGGAAGGTGCTGCTACCTGCAAGTTGGAAGGTGAACACAGCGTTCTGGACAAGAAGAAGGTGAGATTCAGCACCAGTACTCACTGCATTGAAGGTCTTCTTGATTGTGTTCACATGAGCGTATGGGGACCTGCTAAGACGGCATCGCTTGGAGGTCACAGGTACTTTGTCTCATTATTAATAGGTCATTTAGGCAGATTTGGATATATCCCATGAGACAAAGGAGTGAAGCCCTAGATGTGTTGGTGAAGTGGAAAGGAAGAATGGAGAGGCAGATAGGTAGGAAGATAAAGGAGCTTCATATTGGTAATGTTGGAAAGGACATGTACCAGTTCCGACGATTTGGCCAGAACACAAGTATTGCTACTCACTTCACAACAGGTACAAATGAGTTGGCTAAAGATGTAGTCCGTTCCTTGCTGGAGGAGGTTCGGAAGTTGTTGTCTAATGCAGGATTAGACGGTCGTTTTGGGCTGAGGCGACTGAGTATGCTAGCCATCTCATGAACAGATCGACTGCGATAGGAGGTAAAGCTCCATTAAAAATTTGGTCTGGGAAAGCTGCTCAAGATCATGGTGTGCTGCGGGAGTTTGAAAGTCCGACCTACTTTAGTGCCAAGAATGGCAAGGTGAATCCGCGAGCAAAGAGGTTTGTCTATTTGGGCATCAAGGAAACAGCTACAGGTTGTGGGACCCCGAAGACAAGAAGATCGTGATGATCAGGCATGTCACTTTTGGAGAGACTTCAATGATGAAATCCACCGTCTCTCAGCAGGTAGAGAGGACAAAGACCATGGAAGGATCGCAGCGGGTGGAGGGTGATGCTACTCCATCATCTCCAGTTGGTTCGACATTAGAGGAGATTTCACCGGATGTGACACCGGGTGGAGATTATGATACCAAGGGTGATGCTGAACAGGTTCAAGACATTGCTGAGGATGTCGAGTTGTTTGCAGCCATTGGAACCAAGGTGAAACCACGCTTGTGGGGAAAGAAGCATGAATCTCAAGCTTATGATCGTGACAAGCTGAAGTTGAAGGCCATTGTCCTCCATGATGGTCGGGAAGAGGTTCATATGACTCGGTCAGACAGGTTCGCTGCTGCAAATACAGGTACAAGTGCTTGAGCTTGATGAAGCTCATCTAAATGAACTACGGTTGGCTTGATCCTTTTGGGCAAAGGTACGTAGGCAGTCATAAATGCGCAGTCATTGTAATTGATGCAACTCTTATGAAGCTATTTGGGTTCTCGAGAAGCTGTTTGGATCTTCACGTAGAGGTAAAGAGTCGCCATGAACTTGACAGGCGTGATATCTTTTGGCATAAGTGATGGCGTCGGCAATCATTGGGCCAATAATATCCCAACCTTTGGAGTCGGTATGCAAGTTTTGGACCAGGTTGATGGGCTCCACACATGCCGTCATGGGCTTCTTTCAATACCTCTGTGCCTCCTTTTGTGAAGGCAGCGGAGCAAGATCCCGTCATGCGATCGACGATACAATGTCCGCGTAATCGCATTATAATAGAATTTGGGGCTTTCCTTCGAATGGCCGCCGCTTCTTTGGTGTCCTCAGGCAGGATGCCATACAAGACATAATCAATGTAAGGGAATCGCCAGTCTCTAGGTTCTGGACCGGCTGACGACTGAGCACTTCCTTGCCTTGACAATCTCCCGTTGGCTCCGTGTAGTCCTCAGGGGCAATTCTCAGACAATACAGGTCATGGCTGTGGACAAATATTTCTCTACTGTTCCAGCTGGAAGAGCTAAGGAGGCCGCGAGGGACGCTAGTGCATCTGCATGCGCATTTTGCTTGCGTGGTACATGGTTAATGTAAAAGTTGGTGAACCTCTTGGCCATGTAGACAGTTGCGTTGTAATAGGGTACTAGGTCTTCATGTCTAACTTCGTACTCCCCGCGAACTTGACTGACGATGAGTTTGGAGTCACCATATGCCTCGAGATTTTTAACGCCAACCTCATCGGCGAGTTACATCCCAATCAAGAGGGCGTTGTATTCTGCTACATTGTTAGAGCAGGTTCGGTTAACGAGACAGCTCGAGGAATCACATAGTTCTGTGGGGAGACGAGTACTACTCCTACTCCTGCCACTATATGTCCTTTTGGGCTAGTTCTCGATGCACCGTCAAAGAAAAGTTGCCACACTTGCCTTTCGAAGGATATCTGAGTCTAGCAGGCTTCAGCGACCTCGTCTGGGAGATCCTCATAAAGTTTGGCTGCCCTCGGATCTGGACGTTCGGCTAGGAAATCCGCCACCGCTTGTCCTTTCACGGCTTTTTGTGGTAAAAAGTGCATTTCATATTGGGATAACAATATGGCCCATTTTGCCAGTCGGCCGTTTAACGATGAAGGCTTTGTCATAAGTAACCTCAGGGGGTTGACTTTCGATATGACGTTTATAGTTTGGCCTACCAAATAGTGTCGCATTTTCTGAATAGCAAACACCAATGCCCAAACATTCCTTCTTGATCGGGTTGTACTGATGCTCGGCTCCAATCATCGTTCTACTCAAATAGTAGATTGCTTGCTCTCGTCCTTGATCATCATTCTGAGCTAGTAGAGCTCCTAAAGAATGATCCATCCCTCGGACGTAGATCAGAAAGGTTTTCCAGACACCGGAGCTGCAAGGACTGGCGGTTGTGTGAGGTACTGTTTAATTTCCTCAAATGCTTGCTGGCAAGCGCTGTCCCAAATGAACGACACACCTTTCTTCATAAATTTGGAAAAGGGTTGGCATCTTCCGGAGAGATTTGAGATAAACCTTCGGATGTATGCCAATCGTCCTTGCAACCCCTGAGTTCCTTGAGGCTTCTCGGAGGTTGCATCTCCTGGATAGCGCGAACCTTTTCTGGGTCCAAATGAATCCCCGTAGAGGTCACTACAAACCCTAGGAATTTTCCACTGGCCACCCCAGGAAGGATTTGGTGGGGTTCATCTTCAACTGATGGGCCTGCATGATGTCGAAAACAACCTTTAGATCAGTTATATGATCACCTTTAGCGCGGACTTTTTACTGCGATGTCGTCAACATAGCATTCCACCATTTTGCGCATCTGTTGATGGAAAATGGCATTCATGGCCCTTTGATATGTTGCCCCTGCATTCTTCAGTCCGAAGGGCATGACGGTGTAGCAGTATACCCCCAGTGGTGTCCTGAAAGAGGTATGTTTTTCATCATCAGGATACATTTTGATTTGATTATATCCTGAGAATCCATCCATGAAGGACATTCGCTCGAATCCACATGTGTTGTCAATATGACATCTGTGATTGGCAGTGGGAATTCATCCTTGGGACAAGCCTCATTTAGATCACGAAAATCGATGCAGATTCAGATCTTCCCGTTCTTTTTAGCAACGGGAACGATATTGGCTACCCAATCAGGGTGTTGTTCTTCCCTAATGAAGCCAGAGTCTATAAGCTTTCTGACTTTTGATAGAATCGCCTCCAATTTCTGGACGGAACCGTCGCTGTTGTTGTTGACGGGCTTTATGTCCGTATTAATGTTGAGGTGATGCATAGCCACTCGAGGATCGAGTCCAGGCATATCCTCGTAGTTCCAGACGAAGACATCTATATATTCTTGCACAAGAGATATTAGATCCTTTTTCTCAGAGGGTGACAGGCCGTCGCTTATAAAGATGGGCTTAGGGTTAGCCTCATCTCCCAGATTGATCTGAATAACCTTATCTTCTGTGGGCGGCTCGCGTTGTTCAAAGCGGGTATCCCAAAGATTGTTTAAGTGTTTGATCCAAGGATCTGTATCAGATTGGATCATTTCTTCATCTCCGTCTTCCAGGTGGCTTGTTGAAACCATATTCACTGAAAGTTCTCTGAAGATATTGCCGACACTAACATCTGATTCCCACGATGACGTGCCCGATGAGTAATCATGGCATAATGACTCTTCGGACTCAGAAGCTGACGGGATCGGAGTTGATTGCAGGTTGTTTTCCCCTGCTCCGGTTCGCCATGTTTGCAGTGAGCTCGGGATATTCAGTGTCAGAGAAGACCCTCCTCCTGTGGGAACGACTTCTTTTAGCTGATCGTGGAATCAGGGTCAGCTGTCTAACTAGAGACTACTGGTTTGCACCTGAACTACAACGGCACTCAGAAAGCATCGTGATAAGTCGTTGGCAGCAACATGACGAAGTGATTTGATTAGCACTTCTTTTCTTTGTCAAATAATCTCTCAGATCCGTGGGAGGAGGATCAAAGAGATTAGCCTCGTAATGCCGAGGGTGGGAGGCATCCTTGTTCTGTACAGTTGGGACGCGGGGTTCAGAGACGCGGCTCTTGCGTCGTGGCTTCAGGACGTGCGTCTGGCGTCTTGCTGAGAAGAGACGTGGCTATCGCGTTGCTGATTATTGCGTTGGGGCAGAGACGCTTGAGAGATGCAGGGCTGCTGGGCCCCACGCCTAGAGGCGTGTGCCTCTTGTACTCGATAAGGCGTGCGGGTTTCGCCTTGGCGTCTGAGAAGTGGGGCTTCAGAGGAGCCACTTTGGCGAACCTCACGTTTGGGCTGCCAAACGCGGATTTCGCGTGTCTGTCGGATGTGGTGCGGCAGAAATGCCGGTTTGAACCTTGCGTCTTGCCTCAGTTGGATGATCGGTTGTTCTAGCTTGCAGTTGACGCGCATGCCTCCTCTGTCGGCGTTCAGCATTCCGGTTGCGTCGTGGGGTTGAGAGAAACCAATGACGACCTGGTGCTGAGGAAGAGGTGGACTGGCTGGACACTAGAGAATTTGACCACGCGGGTCTCCTGACAGACGTTGGCGTGTGTGTCACGCCTGGCGTGATTGGCCACAACATCCCTCATAGTAGATGCCTCTGAGAGAGGCTCAGAGCAAATTCGGGGCAAGTCCCCGTAGAGACCCTGCGGTAGGCGCAGGCCTTTGGGCTCTTGAAGCCGGAAGAGAGGAACTCTTCATACTTTGCCTGGTAGAATTCGACGACGAGCGATTCGACCGTTTTCCCCTTATAGAGGACGTCACCTTGCGCCACAATTTGTTCGTCAGTAACGAAAGTAGTCCCCAGCGGAGTCGCCATCTCTTGTTTGGTACGGAGCAGAGATGTTCGGTGTAAAATTTCCTTGAATCAATTGAAAGATTACAACGAACTAATGTTCCGACTACAAGGGAGGGAAGATGTTGAGTCTTGAATCTCCCCTTTGTTTAATGCTGGGTTCTTCAAGTGGCGATGGAAAGTGAATCTTATTTTCCATTACCGGGTGAACGTCGAGAACTTCTGGGGATCTTCTCTTCGGATGGTAGACGGAGTAACACAGCTCTGTCGACCGAAATCTCAAAGAGATTGTAGGCAAAGATTAACTTGTACGCAGCTAGTCAGCTAAAGAGTTAGACTCTCTTTCCTTCTCTGTGGAAGCTCTCAAGTCAAGCTCTTTTCTGATCTCTCTCAAGAATCTGACCCCTTTCCATAGCAGCAGGGCTATTTATAGAGGTTTCAGGGGCGTACGTGCCTCCTAAAAACACTCCATAATGGGGGTTAACTTTTCCCGTTATGTGGGCCGTGATTGACCCTATAACCAGGACGGTTACAACTGAGACGCGGGTTTCGACCCACGCGCCTTGGTGCTGCTGAGACGCGGGTTTCAACCCTCGCGCCTTGGTGCTGCTGAGACGCGGGTTTCGACCCTCGCGCCTTGGTGCGGCTGGGACGCGGGGTGCGGCTGAGATGCGGGTTTCGACCCTCGCGCCTTGGAGCTGCAGTACTGGCTGAGACTAGCTTTGCGTTTGGGGCTTGGGACTCTGCTTTTGATGACTTTGTCTTTAATGATTTTTAGACAGCCTACATTGTGGCCGATGGAACTCCACGTAGAGGTGGAGGGGTTTCACGTAGAGGTGAAGTGTTGTGGCCAGTAGATCTCATATAGTGGTGAGGTATTGTGATCTCGATGAACAGGTTGATCTTCCGGTGAGAAGATGTTGAGCTTGCATAAGGAGTAGTGTGCATCCAGTTGAAGCCAATGATGTGTTGGTGTGCTCTACACAGACTTGGTGGACCGTCAGTGGAAGACAGGTAGACTAGATAGAGCTAGTCAGTTTGAGAGACAGTGTGGCTCGTGAGAAAGTCTTCGTGAGGTCGTGAAGTTGCGAAGTAGAAGCCACAGTTTGATGATCGGCATGTATGGAAGTTCTCCTAAGGTGAATGCAGGGAAGGCATGTGCGATGTTTTCCAGTGGACAGCTGAGCTAAAGATTCAAGCCGAGATCGTGTGTCGATTTCACCGAGATTGTGTATCGATTTCGTCCGGTGCCTGCAAGCTGAGATCGTGTTTCGATTTCGTCGAGATCGTGTGTCGATTTCGCCAGGTAATAGACTGGGGTTCGTTGGAGATCAGCTCAGATTTTGGGAAAAATCTTCGTCGAGGTGGAGAATTGTTAGAAAGAGAGAATATTGCTGAGGAAGTTGACATGAATTGCCAAGGGATCGTCGAGGTGATCGCCAATGAAGTCGACGACGAAAAAGGCGAAGGACTTAGCAGCAGGAAACAGCAGTTCCGCTCGACCGGCCCGGTCAACCGGTCGAAGCATCAGGAGTTCGGTCGACCGGCCTGGTCGACCGACGTGCATAACATGCACAGGGTCAGAGAGCGGTCGACCGCCTGGTCGACCGACGAGTCGACTGACTGTAAACACCCAACTCTCTGTTGGGCATCCGGTCGACCGACCGGTCGACCGGTGGAAGAGATCGGTCGACCGCCCGGTCGACCGACAAGCGGGGCGGGCTGCGATTTGCAGGTTTAGAAACCTGTTGTATTTAAGGGCTGTTGTTGGTTTTCTAGGGTTTGTATCCTTGAGAAGGAAGAGTAGCAGCTCTCTTGAGATCTAGAGGTGCTGCAACTATTGTAATCTTCTTCCAAAGCAATTATATCTCTCTCTGATTGCCCCGAGGACGTAGGCATTGAGGTCGAACCTTGTTAGATTGTGGTTTGCGCTTGTGCTTTCTTCTGGTGATTGTTTTTGTGTGTTTGGGAATGTTCTTCGTGCATGGGAGATTCAGGGGATCCTCTTCAAAGTTGTTGTCGCTGGGCACAACAAGAGAGAGCTGCTACTCTTCCTTCTCAAGGATACAAACCCTAGAAAACCAACAACAACCTTAAATACAACAGGTTTCCAAACCTGCAAATTGCAGCCCGCCCGGCTTGTCGGTCGACCGGGCGGTCGACCGACCTCTTCCACCGGTCGACCGGTCGGTCGACTGGGTGCCCAACAGAGAGTTGGTGTTTACTGTCAGTCGACTCGGTCGACCGGGCGGTCGACCGCTCTCTGACCCTGTGCATGTTGTGCACGTCGGTCGACCGGCCTGGTCGACCGAACTCCTGATGCTACGACCGGTCGACCGGGCCGGCCAACCGGAACTGCTGTTTCCTGCTGCTGCTGTTTTCTGCTGCTAAGTCCTTCGCCTTTTCGTCATCGACTTCATTGGCGATCACCTCGACGACCCTTGGCAATTCATGTCAACTTCCTCAGCAATATTCTCTCTTTCCAACAATTTCTTCGTCAGGTATTTCTGGACAAGAGCTTGCGATTCCTGCAAAGCCTAGGGGTCGTCGAGGTGATCGCCAAGGAAGTCGATGATGAAAGGCGAAGGAAACGGCAGCAGAAAATAGCAGCAGCAGCAGGAAAACAGGTTGGTCGGTCGACCGGCCCGGTCGACCGACATGCACAGCATGCACAGGGTCAGAGAGCGATCGACCGACGGTCGACCGAATTGCCTGACTGTAAATGCCCAACTCTTTGTTGGGCACCCGGTCGGCCGCCCGATCGACCGGTAGAAGAGAGCGGTCGACCGCCCGGTCGACCGCATCAAGAGACTGTAAGTGCCCAACTCTCTGTTGTGCACCCGAGCGACCGATCGGTCGACCGGTGGAAGAGGTCGGTCGACCGCCCGGTCGACTGACCTGCGGGTGCGGGTAATTTTCTACTGTTTCGGAAAGCTGTGTATTTAAGGCTGTTGTTTAATTCTAGGGTTTGTATCTGATTGCTAGAAATTTGCTGGAGCTCTCTTGCATTCAAAGAGGCTGCTAGCAATTATAATCATCTTCCTGGTAATTAATCTCTCTTCTGAATTGCCCCGAGGACGTAGGCATTGAGGCCGAACCTCGTTAGATTTGTTTGTTTGCATTTGTGCTCTTTCTGGTGATTATTTTGTACTGTTGGGATTATTCTCTGTACTTGGAGATTCAAGGGATCCTCATCAGGTTGTTGTCGCTGGGCACAACAAGTGGTATCAGAACTTCTAGGTTTCGCTTGGGATTTCTGAAGATTCGAAAGGGCTCGAGATCTGATTCGGTGGAGATCGTGTGTCGATCTCAGATCAGAGTATTGGTGTTCGTGGAGATCGTGTGTCGATCTCATAAGAACGCAATGAGGGCTCGTGGAATCTATGGTGGAGTAGATCCAGAGTGAAACTCGATCTAGGGTTTCAAGGAAAGGTAAAATTCAATTTTTATCTGAGTATAGATCTATTTCCAGTTGGTTGTTCTTCCGCATAGATAGAGGATCAAGAAATCTCAATGGCAGAAGAAATTGCTTCGGTTAAGACAATGAATTCTCACCCGAGGATTGAAGTTGTCAAGTTCAATGGTACAAATAACTTCGGGATGTGGAGATGTGAGGTTATGGATCACTGAATGCATCGAACCTCGAAGACACTCTCCTATTAGAGAAGAAGAAGAGCACGACCACTGATGAAGAGTGGCAAAGATGAACAGGTCGGCATGTGGATTGATACGTTCATGTTTGTCGCAAGACATAAAATATCTTGCGCAACATGAGACGTCGGCAAAGAAACTGTGGGAAACCCTTGAGAAGAAATACCTGACGAAGAGTGTTGAGTCCAGGTTGCAGCTTAAGAGTAAGCTGTACAATTTTCAAATGAAGAAGGGAAGCACAGGGAATGAGCACATCAACCGATATACGAAGCTTCTTACAGACTTGGTAAACGTGGATGTCACGATAGAAGAGGAAGATAAGGCGATCATCTTTCTGAACTCACTCCCAGCGGAGGAGTATGAGACATTCACTCTGACCTTCATCAATGGAAGGCAGATCTTGGATTACGATGAGGTATCGTCTGCACTGTCAAGTTATGAGACGAGAAAGAAGGAGAGACATCCTTCTAAATCTAGCTCATCGGCGGAGGCACTGGAAGTAAGAGGCAGGAGTTCATCGAGGAAGGGTAAGAAGGTTAGAGGAAGATCAAAGTCCAGGCCGGGCTTCAGGGATCTCAAAAGGAATCAGTGTGCTTTCTGCAGAGAGATTGGGCACTGGAAGGTGGACTGTCCGAAGTTCAAGGGAAAGAAGAAAGA
Organism: Agave tequilana; assembly: GCA_038442645.1. Lineage (NCBI taxonomy): Eukaryota > Viridiplantae > Streptophyta > Magnoliopsida > Asparagales > Asparagaceae > Agave > Agave tequilana. The sequence continues at coordinate 14,637 of JAVJIF010004075.1, forward strand.
ATCAAAGTCTGAAGCAAATCTCGCAAAAGTGGTTAACACTGCAAGCAGCAAATCACAGGCAGATGGATAGGACTCAGATTCGTCAGTGTTCTCTTTTTCAGTTACTACACCCATCATAGGCTACTCGGGTGAAAACGAGTGGATCTTGGATACAGTGCAACATATCATGTATGCCCTAATCGAGACTGGTTTACCAGTTTTGAGAAGTTAGAGGGGTGTTCGGTTGTCATGGGCGATGATCATCCGTGCATCATGGAGGGTGTTGGCACTATTCCAATCAGAATGTTCGATGGGATGGTGAGGAGCTGAAAGAAGTGAGGTATGTACCTCAGTTGAAGAGGAAACCTGATTTCCGTAGGAGCTTTGGAGTTATTGGGCCTTGGAGTGTCTATTAAGGAGGGAGTCCTTAGAATGACAAAGGGTTCGATGGTGGTGTTGAAGGCCGATCGCTGGAACAACTTGTACTACTTGAAGGGTAGTACGGTGACAGGGCAGGTGGCAATTCTACTAGTCCAAAGGAAGATTCAACCCGGCTGTGGCATATGAGGCTGGGACATGCAGGAGAGAAGTCAATGCAAGCTCTTGCGAGGCAAGAGTTGCTGAAGGGTGCCGAGACCTGCAAGATGGATTTCTGTGAGCATTGCATCATCGGCAAGAAGACAAGGTGAAGTTTGGCACAGCTTCACACTGCACAGAAGGTATTCTTGACTATGTTCACACGGATGTATTGGGACCTACCAAGACTGCATCGATTGGAGGTAACCACTATTTTGTGTCGTTCATTGACGATTTTTCTAGGCGCTGTTGGGTGTACACCATGCGACACAAAGATGAAGTTCTAAACTGTTCGTGAAGTGGAAGGCTAATCTGGAAAGAAGCACAAGAAAGAAGGTCAAGGTCCTCCGTTCTGACAATGGAGGAGAGTACAAATCGGATCCTTTCCTACAGCTATGCCTTGATGAGGGTATAGAGAGACACTTCATGGTACGAGAGACTCCGCAACAAAATGGGGTGGCTGAGAGGATGAACCGGACTTTGCTAGAGAAGGTCCGGTGTATGTTATCCAATCCAGGACTGTCAAAAAGTTTTGGGCTGAAGCTTTGGCGTATGCATGCCATCTCGTGAATAGGTTGCCGTCATCTGCAATAGGGAGAAGACTCCTCTTGAAGCTTGGTCAGGAAAAACTGCTGGTGACTATGATTTGCTACGGGTCTTCAGATGTCCAGCCTACTACCATGTCAGAGAAGACAAGTTGGACCCAAGGGCAAAGAAAGGGTGTTCGTTGGCTTCAAGCGAGGAACCAAGGGGTTCAAGATTTGGGATCAAACGGACAACAAGTTCATACTCAGCAGGGATGTCACGTTCGATGAGGCTTCTTTGATGAAGCCTACGGTCTCTCAGCAAGTGGAGACCAGCAAGACTAAGAAGCTATTGCAGCAGATGGAGATTGATGCAGATCCACCATCTCTAGAGGAATCAGTATCAGTTCGGATCATTCCTGAGGTGACACAGGGCAGTGATCGAGCAGTTGAAGAAGATGCTGAAGATGTTGAACAGGGTCAAGAGCAGGTCATGGGTACCGTTCCAGATCCTACTGCAGTTAAAAAACTAAGGAGGAACACTAGGAGACCAGGTTGGCTCACCACTGATATGGTCGTCGCGTATGCACTTCCAGTTGCCGAGGAGGCTATCCATCTACCTTAAGAGAAGCTGAGATCAGCTCGGAAGCAAGGATGTGGAAAGCGTCCATGAATGAAGAGATGCAATCTCTCTATAAGAATGACACATGGGAACTCACAAAGTTGCCCAAGGGGAAGAAGGCCATAGGATGCAAGTGGGTATATGCTAATAAGCAAGGATCTCTTCAAGAAGATGCAAGTGCGCTACAAGGCTCGGTTGGTGGCTAAAGGCTACGCTCAGAGGGAAGGAATTGATTATAACGAGGTATTCTCTCTTGTAGTTAAACACTCATCAATTCGTATTCTATTGGCCTTGGTTGCGCAGAATGAGTTGGACCTTGACCAACTTGATGTGAAGACCGCCTTTCTCCACGGCGATCTTGAGGAGGAGATCTACATAACACAGCCCACAGGGTACACAAGACTGCAGGAAAGGAAGAGTTAGTATGCAAGTTAAAGAAGTCGCTGTATGGATTGAAGCAGTCTCCTAGACAGTGGTACAAGCGATTTGATAGCTTCATCAGGAAGAAGAAGTACACACGTAGCCATTATGACCCATGTGTGTATTACAACAGGCTACCATCAGGTGAATATATCTATCTACTTCTTTATGTAGATGATATGTTGATTGCTTCGAGGTCGAGATCTGCTATTGATGCTCTGAAGAAGGATCTATCGTCAGAGTTTGAGATGAAGGACCTGGGCGAAGTTAGGAAGGTTTTAGGCATGGAGATCACTAGAGACAGGGGAGCTGGCAGGGTGGGTTTGACTCAAAGGGCTATTTGGAGAAGGTACTGCAGAAGTTTAATATCAGTAAGGATACCAAGTCGGTTAGTACACCTATGGCTCCTCACTTCAAATTGTCTGCAAAGATGTCTCTGAAGAGTGTTCAAGAGCGTGAGTATATGTCTCACGTTCCATATGCCAGTGCGGTGGGTAGCTTGATGTACGCTATCGTGTGTACGAGACCAGATCTATCACAGGCCGTCTCCATGGTGAGTCGATATATGCATGATCTGGGTCAGGGTCATTGGGAAGCTGTGAAATGGATCTTGAGATACATCAAGGGTACAATTGATGTAGGCCTAGTGTTTGAGAAGGACGACACTGGAAAGCAAGAGTGCATATGGTATGTTAATTCAGACTATGCAGGTGACCTTGACAAGCGCTGGTCAACGACGGGATATGTTCACATTCTCACAGGCACCGGTGAGTTGGCGCTCCACACTGCAGTTTACCGTCGCTTTGTCGACCACAGAGGCTGAGGACATGGCTATGACAGAGGCCATGAAGGAGGCAATCTGGCTTCAGGGGTTGCTGATGACTTGGGCATGGAATAGGATTTGCTGAAGATTAATGTGACAGCATGAGCGCCATCTACTTGGCTAGGAACCATGTCTATCATGCAAGGACGACGCATATTAACGTCGGGTACCATTTCGTTCGGGAGATTCTGGAGGAAGGTGACATCGACCTGTTGAAGATTCACACTTCGGAGAATCCAGCCGACATGCTTACGAAGGTGGTGTCAGGAGTAAAGTTTGTGTTGGCCCAAAAGGTTACACTCTCCATTTGTTTAGAGTTTTGATGATAACAAAACAAATAAGAGCTATTTGGTACTAATAAGTTTGTTCAAGATAAGTTTCAGGTTTGTACCATGTTTGGAGGCCATTGCTTAGCTTTTGCAAGAAATTCTAAATTCATGGAGCAAAGAAGGTTATGGCACATCAAGGAAGGAACATAGAAGAGAAGGCTCTAGCTAGGCTTTGCATGGCTCAAGACTTCAAGATTACTTAAAGGACTTCATTAGATTTGTTTCTAGCTTATAGTTTGTTAAAGAATAGTGAATAGATTTGAAGCTCAAAGTTGATACACACACATTTTGCGCACATGTCTTTCCTAAAAGATTTCTCCTATAATATGTACAAAATATTTTTCTAAAAACTCAATTTTATGTTTTATATATATCTCTAATCAAAACTATTTTATTAGATATCAAAATCTCCTCAAATTCTGTTTCAATCTCTGCTTTTGGCCTGAGCCGGTTGACCGACCCAGTCGACCGGACTTCTGCAGTTTTGGTGCGTATCAGGTGCACGTTTCCCGGTCGACCGGGCCAACGACCGAAGCCCTTCGGTCGACCGGGCGGCTGGCTGACTGAAATGGTGCTACTCTCTGTTTGTTTCGGCCGACCAGGCGGTCGACCGAGAGCCTGCAACGGCTCTTTTATTTTGAACTACGGTCGACCGGCCGGTCGACCGAGAGAGCCATTTCTGCCATAACGGCTAGTTTTTTAAACACGTTTAAATTCGCTATTTTCTTCTCTAAACATGTTTAAATGGTATTTTCTGGGTCAAATTCTTCCTAATTAACATTTTGTGAGTTTACACTTTAAACCCTAGCTCTCTCCTATAAATAGGGGTGATTAGGGTTATGTTTTTACAACAACAAGCATTGCAAAATATTCAAAGTTTTCAAAGGCATTCAAAAGAGTTTGGTCCTTGGTTTTGTGCTGAAGATTCTCTCATCGTTGAAGTTTCATTTTCTAAACTCTCTCTATTTCATTTTTCTTTTCCACTTACAATATTTTGAGCTTCAAATTCTAACCATTATTCTACAGGGTTCTTGTAAGGGAAAGAGGCTTTTGTAAAAGAGAGTTTGTGGTCTTTTGATCACTAAGAGATACTTGTATTTGAGATTGTGGAGTTGGGTACTCCGGTGTAATTGTAATTTTTGTGAAGCTATAGTGGTTAGAAATCCTTCTGGGTGAAGGCGGGGACGTAGAGCTGGGTGCTCGAACCTCGGAAAAATTCTCGGTGTTTGCGTTTGGTTTACTTGCTCTTATCTCTTGCACTATATTCTTCTTCAATTACTTGCTTTATAATTATTGCTTCTTATTCATTTTTGTTTATTTGCTCCACATATTCTTTGCAACATTATACTTGCTCTTCATTTTCATTCACTTGTTGTATATTCATATTGTCAATCAAATACTCATATAACAAGATTGCATTGCGCACCTCCAACTCATATCTAGAGGAATCAGGAGGAAGGAGTTCAGAGCCCTTCACGGAGAATTCGGCTTCTAGTCTTGTTTTGGGTTGATTGTTGCATCATAAAGTTTATTTGTGCATTGATTAGCATAATCACCTATTCACCCCCCTCTAGGTGATTTCAATTGGTACCAGAGCTTGGACTCTAGGTTTGGCTTAACATCCTTAGAGAGATCCTTAAAATTTGCTAATCAACATTTGCATTCATCCATTCATTCACTAGTAAACATGGCCGATAACATCAAAACCCCTCCTAAATTTGATGGACTTAATTTCCCTATTTGGAAGGTTAGGATGACTATTTTCTTACAATCTTTAGGTAGCCTAGTTTCTAAATCCTTGACCAAACCCTATGTTGTACCCGATAGTGATGAAAGCACTTGGTCCAACTTTACCTATAAAGAATATAAGGCTAACTCAAAGGCCCAAAACTCCCTCCTAATCGCCTTGAATGAGGATGACCTTACACGGGTATACAATGCCAATCCGCCTATGAGATTTGGCAACATTTGTTGGTCACACACGAGGGGACATCACAAGTAAAGAGAGCTAAGTTAGATCTCTTGAGGTCCCAATATGAATCTTTTAAAATGATTGATGATGAATCTATTGATTGCATGATTACAAGGTTTACTAAAATCACCAATGGTCTTTCCTCTTTAGGTGATGATATTTCCAATGACCAAAAGGTGCGAAAAGTGATTCGGGCTCTTCCTTCTTCATGGGAGATAAAGGCCACCACCTGAAAGAGTTGAATGACAAGGACGAAATGGACCTCATTAGTCTCATTGAAACTTGAAGACTCATAAGATGGAAAAGAAGGAAGAGAAGAAGCCGCTCCTCTAAAGAAGAAATCCATAGCCTTCAAGTCTTCCTCCATTCTTGATGACGAAGAAGAAGATGAAGAAGAAGATGAGGAGCTCTCCCTTCTTGTGCGAAACATGAAGAGAATGTACCGTAAGAACAAACTCAACTTTAGAAGGAAGTTTGAAGGAAAAGAGGAGAGAAGAATCATTTGCTATAATTGCCGAAAGCCCGGGCACATCATGGCGGATTGCCCGGATTTTAAGAAGAAGATGACTTCCTCCTTCAAGCCAAAGAAGCCGGTCGAAAAGAAGGCCTACAAAGCCACATGGGATTCGGAAAGCGAATCGAAGACGAGGTGGACACGGCGAACATGTGTTTCATGGCAAACACACCAAAGGTAACCCCACAACCTCTTGATGAAGAAGATGAATTAAGTAAAGAAGTTCTTATACATGCTTTTGTTGAACTCTCTGAAACCTATGATAATAAAAATATTGAATGTTCTAAATTGAAAAGGAAGTTGCTTTTCTTAAAAATCAACTTGCTATTGTTTCTAGAGAAAAAGATAAATTTCTTCAAATCTCATTTCTACTCAAAATGAATTTAGTGCTTACAAAGTTGTTTGTAAAGCAAAATTTTTAAGATTGATGAAAAAGAAATTTCTTCTTTAAAAACTAGAATTGTTGATTTTGAAAAGGTTTGAAGGATTGTGCTTTTAACACTAAGAAACTTGAAGAAATGTTTTCTAAAAAGCACACTTCTCATGCTAAAGATTCTCATGTTAAGATTCCTCATGCTCACACTTCACACAACACTCATGCCAATCCACACATGCTCACAAGTCTCACACTCACTATGCTTTTAAATATGGTAGAGTGTATAGATGTACTTATTATGGTAAGAATGGACATTTGGCTAAGTTTTGTTATGACCAAGTAAATAGATCAAATAATCTTGTTTGGGTTCATGGCACTAACTCTTTAGGACCCAAGAAAATGTGGGTACCAAAATCAAGTCCTAAATTATTTGATGTAAGTACACACCAAGGCTCCAAGACGTAAGGAGCGTGGTATCTTGATAGTGGTTGTTCAAGACACATGACATGGGACATCAATAACTTTACAACCCTATCAAGGTACATGGAAGGTGGCACCGTCACCTTGGGGATGACTCCAAGGGCACTATCATCGGTATAGGTAACATTCAAATTGGTGCATCTCCTATTATAAAAAATGTAGTTCTTGTTGATGGTTTAAAACATAACTTGCTTAGTATAAGTCAACTTTGTGATCGTGGACTTAAAGTTGTTTTTGATGACTCTTCTTGCAAGATTTTTGATTGCAAAACCAATGATTGTATTCTCACCGGATTTCGTGATGATAATGTTTATATCATAGACGTGCTTAATTGGGTTGTTCTACTAAATGCTTGAATGTTTTTGATGAAAATTCTTGGCTTTGGCATAGAAGATTAGGTCATGCATCTTTTGATCATCTTGCTAGGATTAATTCTAAGGAATTGGTGAAGGGTATTCCTTACTTGAAGTTTGAGAAAGACCGCATTTGTGGTGCGTGACAACTTGGAAACAAACCAAGTCTTCCTTCAAACCAATCAAGGATATCATGTCAACTAGGCCATTAGAATTAATTCATATGGATCTTTTTGGACCAACTAAAACTAAAAGCTTAAATGGTAGTAGATATGCATTTGTTTTAGTTGATGATTTTTCCCGTTTCACTTGGGTTTTCTTTTTGGAACACAAAGATCAAACTTTTTCTCATTTAAGATTTTTCGAAAAAGGGTTGAAAAAGAAAATGGTTTTTTGATTTTGAAAATAAGGAGTGATAGAGGTGGTGAGTTGTTAACCAACTCTTCATGACTTATTGTGATGAAAGGGAATCAAGCATGAAATGTCATGTCCTAGAACTCCACAACAAAATAGAGTTGTAGAAAGGAAAAATAGAACACTTCAAGAGATGGCTAGGACCATGATAAGTGAATATGACCTCCCTCAATATTTATGGGCCGAGGCCGTAAACACCGCATGCTATATTTCAAATCGTATTTTTTTGTGTAAAAATTCTTCCAAAACATCTTTTGAAATGTATCATTCTAGAAAACCTAATGTTTCATATTTCAAAGTTTTTGGATATAAGTGTTGTTTTTGAATACTAGAGATAACTTGGGTAAATTTGATGCTAAGGCTTATGAAGCTATTTTGTTGGATATTTTTCTACTAGTAAAGCTTATAGAGTATTCAATAGATCTTCCCTTACCATTGAAGAATCCATGTATGTTAAATTTGAAGAATCTAATGTGGTTGTTGAGAATGTTGTAGAGATTAACCATTAGGTGAAGACATGGAGAGACTATCCTTGAAGGACTCACCCGCTCAAGAAGAAAAGCAAGAATCCATTGGTGATGTTCTGATAAAGAGGAAAGCTCTCAACCGCTTCCTAAAGATTGGAGATACGCTACAAATCACCCCAAGGAACTCATCTTAGGTGATGTATCTAAAGGGGTAACAACTCGCTCCAAGCTCCATGACTTATGTGGTAACTTTGCATTCATTTCTCATTTTGAACCCAAAAGCATCCTCGAAGCCGAGGCGGACTCATATTGGTTGCTAGCCATGCAAGAGGAACTCAATCAATTTGAGCGCAACCAAGTTTGGCACCTTGTTCCTAGGCCTCACGATAGACCAATAATTGGTACTAAGTGGATCTTTAGGAACAAGATGGATGAGTCCGGAAATGTCATTAGGAATAAATGTAGGTTAGTGGCCCAAGGTTACACTCAAGTTGAAGGAATTGACTTTGAGGAGACATTTGCACCCGTAGCACGGCATAAAGCCATATGGATGACACTAGCTTTTGCATCTTTAAAATTTTAAACTTTTTCAAATGGATGTGAAAAGTGCATTTTTAAATGGTTTTATTAATGAAGAAGTTTATGTTAAACAGCCTCCCGATTTTGTTGATCATGTTCATCCTAATTTTGTTTTTAAACTTGATAAAGCTTTGTATGGATTGAAACAAGCTCCAAGAGCTTGGTATGAAAGGCTTTCTAGTTTTCTCATTTCAAATGATTTTGTTAAAGGCAAAGTAGACACAACTCTTTTACTAAGCATGTTGATAATGACATCTTAATTGTGCAAATTTATGTTGATGATATAATCTTTGGTTCTACTAATGAGTTTTTATGCAAGGAGTCTGAAAAGGTTATGCAATGTGAGTTTGAAATGTCTTCAATGGGTGAATTGAATTTCTTTCTTGGACTCCAAATCAAGCAATTGAAAGATGGGATATTCATAAGTCAAGCCAAGTATGCAAAGGAACTCGTAAAGAAGTTTGGACTTGAAGGCTCAAAAGTTTGCAACACTCCCATGACAACTACAACCAAGCTTGATAAGGATGACCAAGGTAAATGTGTTGATATTAAATTGTATAGAAGCATGATAGGTAGTCTTTTGTATTTGACGGCAAGTAGGCCGGACATCATGTTTAGTGTGTGTCTTTGTGCTAGATTCAAATTGTCCTAAAGAGTCCCACTTATTGCGGTAAAACGCATCATTCGTTATATTAAGGGCACAATTGGAATGGGTCTATGGTATCTGAAAACCGGAGATTTCTCAATGACGAGTTATTCGGATGCCGACTATGCGGGTTGTAGAGTAGATAGAAAGAGTACTAGTGGGACATGTCAATTTCTGGTAATTGTCTTGTTTCATGGTCCCTAGGAAACAAAATTCCGTAGCTCTCTCAACCGCCGAGGCGGAGTATATTGCGGCGGGGGCTTGTTGTGCACAAGTCCTTTGGATGAAACATACTCTCCTTGATTATGATTTGCATTATAATCATATAAAAATATTTTGTGATAATCCTAGTACTATACATATGACTAAGAATGCAAATCAACATAGTAAGACCAAGCACATTGAGATTAGATATCACTTTCTTAGAGATCATTTTGAGAAAGGTGATATAGATATTGATTATGTTTTCACGGATTTGTAACTTGCCGATATTTTCACTAAACCACTTGATTTGCTAGATTTTCCTTTATTTGTGGTGAACTTAATGTTTGTGTTATTGAATAAAAATATTTTCTTAACCCTTTTTGATGTATGACAAAAAGGGGGAATAAGTTTATATTTTTTTTTTGTGAAAAGTAAAGTGTTTATGATTTCTTGTATTTGAGTTAAGTGTTTTATACCTCATGGTTTTTAGTCTCATGGTTTTTGCTTGCATATTACATTGTTTTTTTTGTTTTTGTAACGCCCGTTCCCGCAGGTACGGGGACGTTATGGCGACGTACAGACGCGAGGTGAAAACAACCTCACGCGTACGTTAAGCCTCAATACAGGGAATCACCTCCATAGACATAATGGTTCTAGCAGAAAATAAGTACAAGAATACCTGCAGAAAAAGGTGAGTGATCATAACAGCTATGAAAAATGGTGACAAATAAGATAACGGAAATAAAGCCCCAAGATACCTAAGGATAGTCCCGATGAGGAATCTCTGATATGACTCCAAGGCACTCTCTGATATTACGGCAACTCGGATCTCCAACCTGGGCACGCAAACCCAGGGTCGTCAGAAAGCGACCTAGTGAGTGGTAAAATGAAGGAGGCAGTAATATATACTATAGTACTACAAGCACGATACTAAGATAATAGTGATACTATTTAATAAGTATATAAGAAGCAGTAAAAGGTATAGACATTTTTCTTTTAATACCATCACTACCTAGCCGGTTATCATCGGGTCATGTCTATAGTCGTATCCAGGTTATATAAAGAATTACTGATGTCTAGTGGTGACGTACTAGAAGTGAACATGCTAGTGGTGACGTGATAAAAGTGAACATACAGATGTGCATATGCAATATACCCATAATACGTTGTCGTGCATATCTGCAAGGAATACAGGAAACAGAATATATGCAATGTAACATGTACATGAGTAGGTAGGATGCCATCACAGAAAATATAACATGTACCAGGTGTAATAACAACATATACAAGTAACATGATAGCGGATAAATGATCAGGTACAGTAATAAGTACAACGAAACAATAGTTTACATGTATCAGGAAAGTCATGTTATTTATACAATAGTAGCAATCAGTACCACCTGGTATTTTAATCAATCTCTTCCAGTGTCCCATACCACTGGCAGTTCATACTGGAGCCCGCACTCCAGTCGAAACCATCCGGACATGGCCTACGGGTACCATTATCCAACAAGAGAGTGACCAAATAACAAGTGTTCCCGACGTCACTATTGTGTATACTGTTTTATTATGTTAATTGGAAACCCATTGTCGAGGAGCTCTTATCGGGTAGGTGTTTTCGTGCATACCCGGGATCACGGCCTTAAACGGACCCCTGGCTGCTGAGACCAGGGCCCTCCGCTAAGAGGGGAGCACGAATCAAGTAATGGGAGCTCATGGAACTATTGGTAGGCAGTACTACGTCCCCTGCAGTGGGACAACAATATGGATCCAGTACATCACCCGATAAGATCTAATCAACCGTCAAGTCTCCCCCATCCCCAAGTTATCTTTTTGATCTGATATGTCAAGTATACAATGTAACAAGAATGAATACAGTACATGATATAGGTAACATGATAACTGGACCTGAGCTCTGTTGATAGCATAGAACAATATAACGGGAAACGGGAACAATATAACGGGAAACAAGAACAATAGATGTGGGATTCCCACATGTCGCATATCAACAGCTCTCATGTCCAGTAACGGGAATATCCATATTAGTAATGGTAACATGGCACAATAATACATGTAATATGAACGGGGATCCATATATCAAGAATAAAGAAATCATACATGCATGTGTAACAGTGATATGCCGAGAATCCATGTGACGATGATAACATAAATAATATGACATGTGGTAGTCCGTGCATTGGTATATCCGTGTATTGGTATATCCGTGTACCTATGGAACATAAATGTGTAGCAATAATCCGTATAACACATCGGTGTCATGATAATAACAGTCATATGACATGTTATCCGTGTACTAGTGGAACATAGATGTGTAGCTATCAGGCTGCAGAGCACTAATCCATGTAATACCAGTGGTCCGTGTATCATGTACTACCATGCCCCGTGACTTACCGTAACGGTGTCTCGCATGCATGTCTAGTAACAGTGTAGTGTCATCGTATATCTGTGGCTCAGTATGCATGTCACGTGACTGTGATACGATACGTGTCATAAGAGTGTACAAGCATATGATGACATAGTGGCCCGAGTGTTAGCGGCTGTGCAGGTAGAATGACTGTGTCCGAGTTGTCTATGCCAGTATGTATTGGTCCGATAATTACCTCCTTGTCTTTATGTTACATCAGGAAATACCTAACAAGATTCTAGGTCATTCCTATTACAATGACTGTCCGATCATGACCGGGAGTAATTGATAATTACCGTATTTTATCCAGAATCAGGATATATCAATCAATGTCACTAAATATGGTAAAATATAATTTATAAAAGAAAAACACTCACAAACTAGCCATAGGATGGTAGCTCTCTTCCCCACGATCGCAACGGATCCAGAATCGCCCGAATCGGAGGCCGGATGCTCCAGATATCGCCCGAATACTAAAAGGGATAAAATGGGGTTAAATATGTAATAAAAATATTGAAATGTAAATAAGAAATAATAGCAGGGGGTTTTATGTAAAATTACCTTTAATGGGTTTCGGAAGTGGGTAGCGGGTTAACGGGTCGGGTGTAGATCCAAACCCAAACCCATCACTTAAACTTTATCGGGTCGGGTTGAAAACCCAACCCCCCAAGATTGTTATTGGGTTCGGGTTATACCCGAACCCATTAATACTCTACAGCAGCAGCAGCAGCTTTTGCTGCTACTGCGCGAGCAGGCCGGCCAGCCCTGCTGGCCGGCGGCAAGAGGGGGCCTGCCGGCGGCGGTCCCGGCCGCCGGCAGTGCGGCGGTGGCTCAGGTCGCGGGCCGCGCGCGGGGGAGAGAGAGAGAGAGCGAGATAGAGAGAGGAGAGGGAGAAAAGGAGAGGGAGAGAAGGGGGACTGGGTTGCGGAACGGGGACGTTACAGTTTTATGTAGCATAATTTGAGGGGGAGCTTACACCTCATTGTTTTTATTTGTTTTATGTAGCATAATTTGAGGGGGAGCTTACACCTCTTTTTATCTTTTAACATAGCCTATTTGTTTTGTCATCATCAAAAAGGGGGAGATTGTTGGCCCAAAAGGTTACACTCTCCATTTGTTTAGAGTTTTGATGATAACAAAACAAATAAGAGCTATTTGGTACTAATAAGTTTGTTCAAGATAAGTTTCAGGTTTGTACCATGTTTGGAGGCCATTGCTTAGCTTTTGCAAGAAATTCTAGGTTCATGGAGTAAAGAAGGCTTATGGCACATCAAGAAAGGAACATAGAAGAGAAGGCTCTAGTTAGGCTTTGCATGGCTCAAGACTTCAAGATTACTTAAAGGACTTCATTAGATTTGTTTCTAGCTTTATAGTTTTGTTAAAGAATAGTGAATAGATTTGAAGCTCAAAGTTGATACACACACATTTTTGCGCACATGTCTTTCCTAAAAGATTTCTCCTATAATATGTACAAAATATTTTTCTAAAAACTCAATTTTATGTTTTATATATATATCTAATCAAAACTATTTTATTAGATATCAAAATCTCCTCAAAATTCTGTTTCAATTTCTTCTTTTGGCCTGAGCCGGTCGACCGACCCAGTCGACCGGACTTCTGTAGTTTTGGTGCGTATTAGTGTGCACGTTTCCGGTCGACCGGGCCAACGACCGAAGCCCTTCGGTCGACCGGGCGGCTGGCTGATTGAAAAGGTGCTACTCTCTGTTTGTTTCGATCGACCGGGCGGTCGATCGAGAGCCTACAACGGCTCTTTTATTTTGAACTACGGTCGACCGGCCGGTCAACCGAGATAGCCGTTTCTGCCATAACGGCTAGTTTTTTAAACACGTTTTAAATTCGCCATTTTCTTCTCTAAACATGTTCAAATGGTATTTTCTGGGTCAAATTCTTCCTAATTAACATTTGTGAGTTTACACTTTAAACCCTAGCTCTCTCCTATAAATAGGGATGATTAGGGTTATGTTTTTACAACAACAAGCATTGCAAAAATATTCAAAGTTTTCAAAGGCATTCAAAAGAGTTTGGTCCTTGGTTTTTGTGCTGAAGATTCTCTCATCGCTGAAGTTTCATTTTCTAAACTCTCTCTATTTCATTTTTCTTTTCCACTTACAATATTTTGAGCTTCAAATTCTAACCATTATTCTACAGGGTTCTTGTAAGGGAAAGAGGCTTTTGCAAAAGAGAGTTTGTGGTCTTTTGATCACTAAGAGATACTTGTATTTGAGATTGTGGAGTTGGGTACTCCGGTGTAATTGTAATTCTTTGTGAAGCTATAGTGGTTAGAAATCCTTCTGGGTGAAGGCGGGGACGTAGAGCTGGGTGCTCGAACCTCGAAAAAATTCTCGGTGTTTGCGTTGGTTTACTTGCTCTTATCTCTTGCACTATATTCTTTCTTCAATTACTTGCTTTATAATTATTGCTTCTTATTCATTGTTTTGTTTATTTGCTCCACATATTCTTTGCAACATTATACTTGCTCTTCATTTTCATTCACTTATTGTATATTCATATTGTCAATCAAATACTCATACAACAAGATTGCATTGCGCACCTCCAACTCATATCTAGAGGAATTAGGAGGAAGGAGTTCAGAGCCCTTCACGGGGAATTCGGCTTCTAGTCTTGTTTTGGGTTGATTGTTGCATCATAAAGTTTTATTTGTGCATTGATTAGCATAATCACCTATTCATCCCCCTCTAGGTGATTTCAGTTTGCACATTGCAAAGCTTTGCGCCATGTCCTTCAGGTGGCTTGAGCTTGCTGAAGCTCATTTGGGTGAACTACGGACGGCTTGATCCCTTGGGCAGGGGTACGTAGGCAACCACATTGGTGCAGCCGCTCTTGAGTCGATGGACAGTTGGCTCAGATTTGGAGAATTTTCACCGAGGTGGAGAATTGTTAGAAAATGAGAATATTGCCAAGGAATTTGACATGGATAGCCAAGGGGTCGTCGAGGTGATCGCCAAGGAAGTCGACGACGAAAGGCGAAGGAAACAGCAGTAGAAAATAGCAGCAAGCAGCAGGAAAACAGGTTGGTCGGTCGACCGGCCCGGTCGACCGACATGCACAGCATGCAGAGGGTCAAAGAGCGGTCGACCGACCGGTCGACCGAATTGCCTGACTGTAAATGCCCAACTCTCTGTTGGGCACCCGTCGGCCGCCGGTCAACCGGTAGAAAAGAGCGGTCGACCGCCCGGTCGACCGCATCAGGAGACTGTAAGTGCCCAACTCTCTGTTGGGCACCCGGGCGACCGACCGGTTGACCGGTGGAAGAGGTCGGTCGACCGCCCGGTCGACCGACCTGCGGGTGCGAGTAATTTTCTGCTGTTTCGGAAAGCTGTGTATTTAAGGCTGTTGTTTAATTCTAGGGTTTGTATCTGATTGCTGGGGATTTGCTGGAGCTCTCTTGCATTCAAAGAGGCTGCTTGCAATTGTAATCATCTTCCTGGTAATTAATCTCTCTTCTGGATTGCCCTGAGGACGTAGGCATTAAGGCCGAACCTCGTTAGATTTGTTTGTTTGCATTTGTGCTCTTCTGGTGATTATTTTGTATTGTTGGGATTATTCTCTGTGCTTGGAGATTCAAGGGATCCTCATCAGGCTGTTGTCGCTGGGCACAACAGCTCTCTATCCTCAGGGTTGATGCTCCTAAAACAACTGTTGTGCGTATTTCCAATGTGAATCCCCTTTGCAAATTTGCTAAGATCCTCTCCATCTGCGGTTCCTATGGGCAAGTCAAGAAGCTAGTAAAAATAGAAGCAAGCATCTTTGACGTGCACTTCTCAACATCTGATTGGACCAACTTGGTGAAAATTCTTAACAGGTAAATGCAAATTATTTGCTAATGAGGTTCTGCTTTGGGCTGTAAGTTAGAAAATCATGAGTCTTAGATACTGAAAATTGCACCCAATATAAACATTAGTTTGGGAATGTGATTCATTTTGTCTCTTTGGCGTATTTTATGCCCCACTTGTCATTTTACTTTCCCATTGCAAATTTATTGTCTTACTTCTTCCTGTAGACTGCTTTCATCTCTAGGGAAATTTGGAGATTCCATTGCATGAACTTAAGTTGCGAGACCAAAAATTTTGTCTACCTACCTGCCAACTGGCTTTGAAAGTTTTATGTCAGGGCCCTTGCTCATATTCAATGCGGCCAGGAATTTGGCATCAACTAATTGAGTGCTTCCGTCAAGTTGACATGATGAAGTCTATTGGTTTGGGATTGGGTAATGCCACATTGAAACACAACAAAATCTGATATTAATTCAAATACACGAATATATATTTTGATTTATGAATTGCTAATTATTGATGTCATGCATAGTAATAACCTTGAGTGTTAAAGTATTCACTTTGTTTCGGCTGAAGCTCATGATCAAGTCTGAGTGAGGATACTTGGATTCTAATTACGGGAGGGAGGCTAGCAGCAGGTTACCTTCAATTCCTGGAAAGAACGTGCACTGCATATGATGTGTATACGCAGTCACTGCTGTTGGTTTTTATTAGATAGAAATAAAAAGTTGGAGGAGGGGAAAAATGCTAATTTGAAATATTCTGCTGGGTGGATATCAGAATAGCTTCATGATGATATGTGAACTTTTTTTTTCCCTTTTCCTTAAATAATTCTCAATGTGAGATCATGATATAAATCATCAAAAGAAACAATAAGCTTGGATGGTGAGAACGGAACCATTTAATATCTGAAAATGACCTAAAAATAAAATGAAAAAGAAACCTGAAAATGATCAAAACATTAACTACCCCCACCCCGTCCAACACACACACAACACACACAACCTAAAGAAGAAAAAGAGAACCCTTCTTTCTTGTGTATATATTTAGACTAAAATGTAAAATGCTTACTGACTGTTTAAATGTCAGATTGAATGACTTGGTAGTGGATAAGCATCAGTGGATAGCACAGCCATCGACCGTCATTCCAGCTGAAGTGCTTCAAGCTCTGTGGAGCAGGCCAGAGGGTAGGGTGCATGTCCATGAAATGATCCACACTATCTGCAAAAGGATTGAAGCGAATTCTATAGATACTGCTCCCATACTTTGGGCTCTGCACGAGCTGACCCTGAGCTTGGCATCCCCCGAGCTTCTTGTATAGACAAGGTTCAGGAGTTAGAAAATTATAGAACACGGACTTACCAATGGCACCCTCATTGCTCACTTGTATGCTCTAATGGATTTCTGATCACCCAAAAGTTTCAAGCACATTGCATCTTGGATCAACATGTACCAGCTTCTAAGCACTCGAAACGTATTAGATGCTCAACTTACAAGTCATGAAGACTGCTTCAGCCCGGCAACCAATTTTCGCCGTACTCACAGAGAGGTCTTCTGGTGATCTCCTTCTGACAAGAAATACACTCAAAAGTGTTTTTTTAGGATTTATTTTAAAAAGGGGGTTACAATTTCAGATGTTAATTATTGACTGAGTTGAAGAGGAGACTCAGCATTTACTTCATTGTTTCTATTGTTGTTAATGATGTAGATTCTTTGTCCAAAGGATTTATTGTACCTTACCTAAGAAAATATTGCAGCTACTTGTCTTCAAATAAGTGGAAATTTAGGTTTTATCGACTAGTGATGCTCTCTTTGCTCTTCGGTTCTTGTTTGATTATTTGAGTTTGCTAAATTGATTGAGGGGTGTTGATTTTCTTGAGCATGGAACAGTTTGTGTTTGGCTTAGTATTTAGATTGATTTTTGGTGGCTTGATTAAGAAACAAGCCAGGCTTGAGCTTAAATGAGCAGAACTTGAGCTAGGCCTGCGCGGTATATTGGTTTCAATAGAAAAAAATATTTAACCAATCATATAAATTGAATTTATCAATTATTTGATTATCTTTGGTGTTTTAATGAGCTTTTGTTTGCTATGCTAACACCGCGTAGAAATCATATTTTGAACACACATGAAATTACAGTCCTAGTTGCAATAGGAAATGCCTTCATAATTTGTAACGAATTTCAATTGAAACTCAAAATACCCAATATGAATCCTTATTATATTAGAACAAAGTCATAAATAACAAAAGAAATATTATATTCACTTTTTATCTATATAGACATCGTTCATTGTTTTTCTATAATTTATATAATAAGAAATTCAATCGATATACTAATTAATTCAGAAGCAATTTTGAATTTCTTGATCTTACTAACATGCAAACTTTTTACATTGATTGCACCTAAATAATCATATTTGAGTTGAATTTGTTTTCCTAAAGTTACTTACAGATATTGATAGAGTTGTTGGTAATAATAACGTAGGTTTTATACGAGGTATGATACAGAGTCCTAGTCAAACTTGGATAGTTTGCTTTCTTTTTTTAACTTGCACAATCCCTAATTTGGTATGGAGATTTATTAATATTTTACTTTGATCTATTTATTTTAAAAATTTATATTCATCTATTACACATAAGATGTAACTATTTTCATAAACAAATAGAAAACAATTAATTATGCAGGAAGAAAATGGTAATGCAAAATAAAAATAAAAAATATTGTAGATTGTGCAGGTGTTTTCTATTTGCTTGACAGCAGATAATATTGCTAACTAGAATTAGTGGGGATTATTAATTTAACTCAGATTAGTAATATCCAAATCTATCACATGCTATCAGTATTAGGATTTAAATTCAACTTTATATTTTGTGTTATTTTCTCTGTGAGAAAAAGGACTCAGATTATTAGCAACGCAAGTTTTTTCCAAACAGAATAGGACTAGGATTATAGAGAGACAAACAGAATAGGACTCGGATTATAGAGACATAAATCTCTATATAATCAGCAGCTCGATTGCTTGAAAATCTAAAACCTCTCAAAATCTCTCATCAATGTCGTCGATAGAGAAAATCCTGAAGACTTGCTCCTCGAGTTCCTATCGAGGGTTCCGACGAAGTATGTTGTTCGTTGTGCCAACGTGTCGAGGTCCTGGCGAGACCTCACGGCTGAAGAATACTTCCGCAACCTCCACTCAGCTCGATGTCTCTCCCTCGCATCCCACATCGCCAGCCCTCCCTCCCCTCTCTTTTTCACTGTTTTCGAGTCCGAAGAGTTTTATGCCATCAGTATGTCGCTGGCCCAAGACCATGCACGTACAAGTGGCAGCAAGAGCACAAGCCAAGAATTCGCCAAATCATCAGAAGACGCTCTTCTTCCTCCCATCAAGACATCAACGAGACGTGGGAGACAACCGCGTACAAGCTCTCTAACACCTGCAACGGTCTTCTGTGCATCAAGCCAAGCCGCGACTGCAAGCAATCCATAGAGGTTTGCAATCCTCTCACCCTTGAATACACCACAGTGCCTCCTTGCTCCGATGTGGATCTCTTGTGCTTCTCGGTTGGGTTAGGCTACAGTCCCTCGACGAGAGAGTATAAAGTTGTGGCGCTGACCTTAAACTATGAGTTCAGGTTTTATGGCTCAGAGGAGGATGACAATGTGGGAGGAAAGCTTCTCGTTTACACTCTGGGGTCCGACGATGAGCAGTGGAGATACGTGCAGGATATAAATTTCTATCCGCGCGAAGGGCCTCTTTACTTGCAAGGAAGGATGTATTGGATCATCTACGACGGGCGCTCGCTAGCACAGACCACCAAGTTGCGTCTGGTGTTCTTCGACTTAGAGACTGAGAAGTTTGTTGAGGTAGAGAGCATGCCTGGCCTTTTTGAACACCAGGAGGTGCATCTCATGGATTTTGAAGGTGCTATTGCTGCAATTTTTGTTCAAATTTCACAGATCGACATTTGGGTTCTCATGGATAATCATTGGGAAAGAAGACATAGAATTAAGCTCCCATGCTTACCGGTAGGGAGGGAGGAGAGCTTCCCAAGATTTATAGGATTGTGGGAGCGAGACAATGGAGTTCTACAGATTTGGCTCCATGACGTAATGCTTTTGTACGATGAAAGAGATGATCTTGAAGGAAACTGCACAATGTATCAGGAACCGGATCTTTCACAAAAGAAGCTGGCTTGGCATCTTTGCACCAGTTACAAGCCCAGTTTCTTGTCACTGAAAAAACTTGGTTGCAAAACCAGGGAAACATCTCTGGATCGAGTTTGGGATATGGAGGTGCCACCAAATTGCCATCCACGGTGGAAAGTTATGATTTAAAATTTTAAACTTTTCTTAAGTTATAGAAGTTTTTTTTTTTCATTTTTTTTTCATTCTCTTTATCTGCAATGTGAATTTCTGTATGGTGCAGAAGAGTTGCTACTTGTAACAAAAAAGCATATTGCAAGAGCAAAAATGAGTGTTATTCTATGAAGACTTTTGTTTTTTCAGAAAATTTGAGTTATGTCTTGGAGGTTTTACTTGTTTTCTTATCTTGTCGTAAAGATGGAGATTAGTGTACAAGGCAGATAAACAACTGAGACAACTCAAACACGATTCAAACAACTTTGAAAGCTTTATCCTTTATTTGATTTTAATGTAACGGAGCAGGAAGCGAGGAATAAGCCAAAAATGTAGCAGATATATAAACATAAGAAAGGATAGAATGCAACAAGTTTGAATTAAATGAAGCATCCTTATTTTATGATCTTGTTACACTGTAGATCATGTCTATGGTCTCCTGCAAGGGAGAGGCTAATACATAATCAAGCTCAGGAATGTCTTTAGCTGTAAACATTTTCTAGCTGTAACATGTACTGAAATGCAGTAGTAATCCTTGTTCCATAACGGCAAGTTGTGACACGCTATTGTATCCTGTAGAAAAACAATGACCAGAAATAAAACTGCCCGATAAACTTGATGAACGTAGATTCAATAGATCTCACGGTTTAGAAATCCAATGTACATGAGTCATCATCTTCAAATGAAAAATATAACAATAACTTCAAGATTTAAGCCCAGTTTTGCCATCCAGACAGCGCTGGACAGTTGAATAGGACCAAATCTGTTATTAAAGATGGAAACAAGAAAATTCGGTCTATTAAGATGAACTCTGCTTCTTGAGTCTGCAAGTCTCTAGGTTGACAGTGCATCCCCTGTAAAAAGACACAGATAATCAAGAAAGTAAATAACAATGTATCACAGAATTAACATGAGGAAATAAATGTGGGGTGTAAGGATGAAACTGTATATTTTAGCAAAGAAAATTTATATCTCACCTTAATCGTTGCCAGCATAACCTTAACCCTGTCAAAAGTCATTTGAGGGAGCTCTCATCTTCTTAACTAGATGCTTCATTCCCACTACTGGTTCTTTAATTTGTTCTTCACATCTGCAACCAAGATTCAGTAGTCTCTATACTCGTTCTCTGCCGTACTCAAACTATTTATCCTCACCCCAGCAGCTTCCATGGCAGGTATCAGGAACTTCATTCCTCATATATTGAAATGTTCATCTATGTATGCATGATTATAAACTTATTTAGCAGTACCAAAAGAGCACAGAGAACAAAAAGAAAGAATACTAAATCTTCTTTTACCTTTTCCTGCCTGTAAAGGAAAGAGAAGCAATAAAACAAGTAGCAGAGGAATGATGGGGCATCAAACTCGAATGCCCAAGCCAATTTCATAGCTATAAAACAGGTTGTATACAAAATAAGCTATACTCTCAACTCCAAAAGTATAGCAGGAGGTTTAAAGTTTCAGTTTACATGAAAATGAATCAAAAGCCACTGATACAAAATTATCAGAAATCAAAATATTCAGTCCGAGCCATAAAATTATCAGGACTATTGTAGACCACCTCGGTCCGAGCCAAAGTATCATCAGAAACACTACAACCTCACCATCAACTGAATCCTGCACATTCGTCCTTATTTGCTACTACTGGACCCCATTTCGAGAGGCTAAAGTTTTCTGTCCTGCAATCCCCTTGACTCCAGCTCCATCAGCAAAAACTTCTCCCAAGCTTTAAAAGGCAAATTTCCTAGCCAAAATGAGACAAAGGCATTAATAGAGTTTAAAAGACTTGAACTGTGCCTTGACTTGGCAAGAAAATCCTAATATTTCTCTCATTCCAAATGCACAAGATTGTTGCAATAGCACTCAGACCCCATTCAATTTTGGAGTGTTTGGGAATATACCTGTCTCCAAGATCACAAACTCAGCAATGGTGTCTGAAACATAACTAATGTGCAGATTCTAAAGCAAAGTTTGCCAGATACAGCAAACAAATCTACAATTCAGAAAAATATGATCACAAGTCTACCCAGAATCTGTATCCTGGTGAATACATTTATGCTGAAGAAGACTGCAAGTGTTAAGTTTTCCTTTTACCACCAACCAACTTAAAATTTAAACTTTTTGAGGAGCATGACTTTTCCGTAGGTGATCAGATCGACAAAGAATCCCTCCACTGTTCAAAAGCGAGTATTAAGAACTGACTGTAAAGGAGCCTGAAGAAGTCTATCTCCATAGCCTACTAGCCACACCCTTAGATACTCAATAGCTACTAATCTGAGTCAATAAATTCATGCAATCAGCAACCAGATGTCCAGTCAAATCCTTCAAAATGCCATCTCCAGCCATTATCCACCATTGATAAACATTGAAGAATGGAGGCAGAAGGATTTTTGAGATAATGCAAATAATGCAAGATAAGGAAGCAGCTAGACTAAATGTGCCACACCATTTATCTTTCCAAAAAGATATCAACTCACATGGAATGACGGCCAAGTTTAACTGATCTCCATACTCAATTCTCTGCACTCGACAAACTATTTATCCTCACCAACATCTTCCATGGAAGCTATGATGGAGAATCTCCCATCTTTATATATGTCAGAGTTAATCTCTTGAAGTTCATCTGTCCTTGAACCATGTCAGGAGCATCAACTAGAGCCTCAACAGTTTAAAACATTGCGGGATATAAATAGAAAACATGAATCAGACTTTGCAGGAATTTGAACAAGGGCTTCACAGTTGGTACTTTCCAATGCATCATTTCTAAAAGGAAGAAAAAGGAACCAGTACACTAATCTAGTTCATGTTCATGTGCACATGATTGTGTGAGTCTGATAGTGCAAAGACTAGTTGACACCAAAACAAATAAAAAAATCCAAAGATACAGACTTGTAGAAAAGTGTTTGTAGAAAAATGCATATAGAAAACACAAAATAAGAATAGTAACGAATGTTTATGTTCAATATAAACATTTTCTCCTTTTCCCTCAAAAATAAGCATTTTCTCCTTCCTTTAAAAGAAAGGGAAGTGATAACACAACAGCAGAGAAAGTTTAAAAGCCACGATAAAATATTAAGATAACAATATACATAAGAACCTAGTCAAAATAGATTTCATAAGAAGCTTCAAGGATCACACTTCAACCCAAATAGATAAGTCTAGCATGTGCATCACATAATAACTGTTGCTATTGTTTGACTAGTCAGAAACCGTGAACTTGTGAAGTATACCAAGGAGAATACATGTATACAAGCCTCACAAGGACAAATTGAAACAGACCAAAATGTTATATCACAGCTTAAATAGCATGTGAGAAGAATGTTTACTCTCTAAACGTATAAAAAGAGTTCAGTCTAGAATGCCTAATTTCGCACAGTTGAGCTGCCTCTCGATAATTCATTGCGCATAAATTTTACCAAGCCAAACCTGCCCAAACATGCAGAGTCTAGGGAAGGGAAGCATTATTTGCTGCTACAAAGTAGAAGCAGTTCCAGGATAAGATTTCCAGAAATAAACTTGTAAATTGTGCACATCTTTATTCTTGAAGTGCCTCTTAATAATATTCATCCCCATAAATTTTACCAGACCAAACATAACCATATGAACATATGTAAGTTGAAATTATGGGAAATGGGGGATCATTTTTCGAAACAAACTAGAATCACTGTCAGGAGAGGATGTGATGGGAATCATTAGACTTTATCTTTTATTTAGGTTCTTTTATTCTTTATTTAGGTTAGGCTCATTTTATTTCTTTATTTTAGTCCCATATTGAATATGGTGGGAGATTTCTTTTGTATGAGGCCTATATAAGGCCAAGACTTGCACTTGTTTTAGGAGTTCAGCTGATTTTGATAAATTTAAAATATGCATTGCAATTATTTGTTTTGTATTAAATCTCTGCATAATGATGTGCTGAGTGGGGAGAGATCTCCTTAGTGGTGAAGTCAAAATCAATCTTTATCCTCTTATCTTTCCTCAATTTTTACAAACCCTAATTTCTTTTCCCTCTTTATCTTCTTCCCATTTCCGTTCTACATCAATTTAGTATCAAAGCTAAAATTTCTGCTCTTTTCTTCCTCCACAAAATTTTCCCTTTCCCAAAAATCCTAGCCTCCTCTACAAAACCCTAACATCCACTTGCACAAAATTCTAAATATACTAGTTCCACAAAACCCTAGATACTCTTTCCCTTTCAACTTCTCTAATTTTCAAAATAAAAAAAAGGAGATATGAAATCCTAGATCAGATCCAAAAAAGGAAAAAAAAATAAAAACAAATAAAAAAATCATTGTTCATTCATCTTCCCCAAGTAGCAGCCGAAGACCCAAACCCTAGTTGGGTACCTCCGCTGCTTCAGAGCGTCACCGTCACTCTCACTGATGCCGTCCAGCGTCTCTAGATCCCCGACATAACCACATCCTCAAACATCGCCACAAACCCTTGCTGGAGTCCACTGACTTCGCCATCAATAGCAACTTCATCCCTCTCTTCTCTCTTCCTCTCCGACCAACCAACCTCGTTGTCAGATCAATTCCTCGCCGCTGTCCTCCAGCTCCTCTGTAAACCTCTCTGTTGCAACCTTATCCGCCACTTGATAAATCCTCCTTGCCGCCGCAACTTCACCTCGCCACCGCAACTTCGTCTCCTCCAGACACCAAGATTCAGATGATGCCGACGAGATCCAGCCCTCGTCAACACCGCCAGTCACTCGCCACCTCAAATCCTCGCCAGTGATTGCCTCATTTTTTTATCCCAAAAGTAGATCCATGCCTCCACGATCTTGACAGCAACATCTGAGCTTGTTGTCGACCTCATCACCGTCGTTCGCCGCTGTCAGAAGTCGCTGCCACCTGATAGGGTTTTGAACCCTAGCTGTGATTAGGAGAAGAGAAGAGGCGAAATGAGTTGTGGGTTTAAACTTTCAAACCCAATCCATTCAAACTCGATAAGGCAAAGCAGATTCAACCCTGCAACTTAAGTTAGTGGGTTATTTGGGTCGAATCCAACTACTTGACCTGGACCGAATTATTTTTCCTTAGCAGCCAACCCGATTCGCTTGAACCCAACCAGGTCCAACAGAGTCAGATCGGGCACAGTCAAGCTCTGACTGAACCAGAACTGAGCCAACTCACACAAAGTCAACTCAGAGTAACCCAACAGAGTTGGACTGAGTGTTACATCAGTGTTTTAAAAATGTATACTATCTCATTAACTAAAATTTAAAGTATAAATCAGTGTTTTAAAAAATCTGAGTGTTACACCTATATTACACATGAGGGGAAGAATTATAAGTTGATAGATGGGGTAGTTATGCAAACATCATTGTCAAGATAACTCTTGAGAAGATGAGTCTCAAGGCTAAACAACATCCCCACTCATAAAATATGTATGGGTTGATAAAACTGCTCAATCTATCACCCAACATTCTCATATTCCTATCCACTTGTCTAGCTACCAGGATCGTATTTGATGTGATGTCTTAGACATAAATGTTGAACACATTTTGTTGGGTAGGTCTTGGTTATATGACTTGGACGTCACCAGTATTGATAGGTCTAACACTTAAAAATTTATACATAGTGCTGAAACCTACCAAACCCAAGTCATTATAGGAAGTAACAAGTCGAGAACGGTCACTGATAAGAAGAGAAAGAAGTCATGTCACATAGTGACAAGATGCCACTTTTTGCCTGCGTCTCTTATTGATGGATCTACTCCCAGATCTAAAAATTTCCTTAGCCTTCTCCCTTTTATTTTAGGTATTTCACCTATCGTCACAGCTGAGCCACCTACACCACATTTGCATGAGTTGCATGATTATAATACAAGACAAATGACAATCAGGAATTATAACTACCAGTCTGATGCATAGTCTCACAGGCGATTACAGTAACTCGCTATAAGTGACGATGTGTGATTAGAATGCACCCAGAGAGGTTCACAATAAGAACTTTGAAAATGCTCCATACTTGACGAAGGGGTCCATACAAGATTTTGAAGAGATGTGGTTTCAGCGCCTACGAGCTCGATATTTCCCGTCATCTTGGGATCAGCTTGGTGTTCAGCGTCGAGGATCTAATTTGTTATCGCACTTCCATGGGGCCATAACTGTTTTCAATTCGTCAATTGTAACCACCACTGTTGAGGAGACCCACCACTGAGGAGTTTGTGCAGTCTTTTCCGACCCGATTTTGTCGTCCACGACGTCGCCATTCGCTAGTGGCGAATTTTTGTAAGCCGGAGAGAATTGATGGGAATAATTAAGCTTTATCCTTTATTTAGGCTCTTTTATTCTTTATTTAGACTATGCTCATTTTATTTCTTTATTTTAGTTTCATATTGGATATGGTGGGAGATGCGTTTTGTATGAGGCCTATGTAAAGCCAAGCCTTGCATTTGTTTTAGGAGTACGGTTGATTTTGAGAAATTTAAATTTTTCATTCCAATATTTGCTTTGTATTGAATCTTTGCATGGTGATGTGCTGAGTGGGAGAGAAATCTCTTTGGGATGAAGTCAAAATCAATTTTATCCTCTTATCTTCCCCCAATTTCTACAAACCGCAATTTCTTTTCCGTCTTTATCTTCTTCCCCTTCCCGTTCTACATCAGACATCTTCTTGGTCTTTGGTTTCTTGCTGGCTAGAAACTTCAATGGGTATCTCCATATCATAATCTATAGCTGGGTCCTAACCAATATATTCACTCTCAAATACATGCTCAGGCATCATGGTGAGATCATCGGTTCATAGCTAAGCTGGCCATTGGTCTTAGAGTAATCCTCTTTTCTCTGAAGAGATGTGGGGCGCTCCAAATCCATGTCAATAGTGGTTCTGTTGTTCGTTTCAAGTTGGTCTTCTGAGCCTGACCTAAAGGGAACCATGAAGGACTCATCAGTTGCAACATATGATTTCTTCTTCAAATTGCCAGGATGCTCATGTCCATGTTCAGCAAGGGGTCTAAAGAACTCTCACTGTTAATTTGATTTTCGTGTCCATAAATCATGAAATCATCAGTACTCCCCCTTCAGTATCCTCCATCCCCACTATCTATTTTATGAATTGAGCATCTAGATGGCTTTCCCTCGAACCCCTTCACTTGAAGTTAGCAGTGTTGGAGAGAGGGAAATTTCTACTGAGGGAGTTGATCCGGACCGCGTCAAGGGATCGTCGAGGAAGTCGGCGACAAGAGACGACGGAAGAAACAGCAGAAAACAAGCAGCAGCAACAGTTTCCAGGAGATCGGTCGACCGGTCCGGTCGACCGACGTGCACAGCGTGCACATGAGTCAGGCGGTCGACCGGTCCGGTCGACCGACAGGAAGACCCAACTTACGGGAAGAATCGGTCGACCGTCCCGGTCGACCGACCTGGAAGAAATCCAAATCCACAGTGAGAATCGGTCGACCGGAGCGGTCGACCGACCAGAAGGAAAAAGTCACAGGAAGGATCGGTCGACCGGACCGGTCGACCGATCGACGGGTTTGGGCAAAAATCTGCTGCTCCGCAAAATGAGGAGCAGCGAGTATAAAAGGCTGCTGGGTTGTTTTCTAGGGTTTCTAACCTGCGAGAAAGATAGGGTTAGGGCTCTCTTGTACTGAAAGAGGCAAAAACCTATTGTAATCTTCTCCCCTAATACAAAATCTCTCCATTGATTGCCCCGAGGACGTAGGCACATTGGCCGAACCTCGTTAGATCCTGTTTTTGCGATTGTTGTTCTTCGTGATTTGTTTTCATTGTTCTTGTGATTGAGATCGATTGGATCCCCTATTTGGTTGTTGGCTTCCGCCCGCGCACAACAAGTGGTATCAGAGCATCTAGGTTGCTCTTTGGGATTTCTGTAGATCCGGAAGCCTCGAGATCGGATCCGGTGGAGATCGTGTGTCGATCTCAGATCTGAGGTATTGGGTATTCGAGAGATCGTGTGTCGATCTCAGGAGGACTCAAGGAGGGCTTTTTGGATCGGTGGTGAAGTAGATCTGGAGAGAAACTCGATCTAGGGTTTCACGGGAGAGGTAAAAATCACATTTTTATCTCAGGAATAGATCTATTTTCAAGTTATTTGATCTTCCGCATAGTTAGAGGGTCAAGGAAAGAATCTCAATGGCAGAGGAAGTTGCATCTGTTAGAACAATGAATACTCACCCTAGAATCGAAGTTGTTAAGTTCAATGGCACTAACAATTTTGGGATGTGGAGGTGTGAGGTGATGGATGCGTTGAACGCATCTAATCTGGAGGATACTCTCCTATTGGAGAGGAAGAAGAACACTACAACAGATGAGGAATGGGCAAAGATGAATAGATCGGCATGTGGCTTGATTCGTTCATGCTTGACACAAGACATCAAATACCTTGTGCAACATGAGACGAGTGCAAAGAATCTGTGGGAAACCCTAGAAAAGAAGTACCTGACCAAGAGTGTGGAATCTCGGTTACAGCTTAAGAGTAAGCTGTATCAGTTCAGGATGAAGAGGGGGAGCACAGTGAATGAGCACATAAACCGGTTCACGAAGCTTCTTACAGATTTGATAAACGTGGATGTCAAGGTAGAAGAGGAAGACAAGGCAGTCATTCTCCTGAACTCGCTCCCATCGGAGGAGTATGAGACATTCACCATGACGTTTATCAACGGTAGACAGACGTTGGACTACCATGAGGTGTCGTCTGCATTGATGAGCTATGAGACAAGGAAGAATGAGAGACATTCTGGTCAGTCAAGCTCAGTGGCGGAGGCATTGGAAATAAGAGGCAGAAATTCATCAAGGAAGGGTAGAGAGATGGGTGGAAGATCGAGATCCAGGCCGGGATTCAAAGACCTCAAAAGGAATCAGTGCATTTTCTGTAGAGAAATTGGGCACTGGAAGGTAGATTGCCCAAAGTTCAAGGGGAAGAAGAAGGAGTCGAATGCTGAAGCAAATCTATCGAAGGTGACGAAGACTCAGAGGAGTAGTTCACAAACAGATGGAGCAGATTCGGACTCGTCGGGATTCTCTTTTTCAGTCAGTTCTCCTAGTGTTAGTAACTCATGCAAAGATGAGTGGATTCTGGATTCAGGAACAACATACCATGCATGTCCAAACAGGAGCTGG
Organism: Agave tequilana; assembly: GCA_038442645.1. NCBI lineage: Eukaryota > Viridiplantae > Streptophyta > Magnoliopsida > Asparagales > Asparagaceae > Agave > Agave tequilana. The sequence goes on from JAVJIF010004075.1 coordinate 43,599, forward strand.
TTCACCAGTTTTGAGAAGCTGGAAGGTTGCTCGGTTGTGATGGGTGATGATCACTCATGTAGCATGGAGGGTGTTGGTACAATCCCAATCAGAATGTTTGATGGGACAGTTAGAGAGCTGACAGGTGTGAGGTATGTACCTCAGATGAAGAGAAATTTAATCTCTTTGGGAACTTTGGAAGCATCGGGCATGATGATATCGATTCGAGATGGCGATCTCAGGATGATCAAGGGCTCGATGGTTGTGATGAAGGGCGTCCGCCGAGGAAATCTATACTACTTGAAGGGTAGTACGAATACAGATCAGGTGGAGACTTCGAGTACAAAAGATGAGGTTGGGCTGGGGATCTGGCAGGAAAAAGCCGGACAAGAAGAAAAATCTTTGCGAGCTCCTGCAAAGATGGAATCACTAGAAGGTGCTGCTACCTGCAAGTCAGAAGGTGGACACAGGGTTCTGGACAAGAAGAAGGTGAGTTTCAGCACCAGTTCTCACCACAAAGAGGGTCTTCTTGATCGTGTTCACGTGAGTGTATGGGGACCTGCTAAGACAGCATCGCTTGGAGGTCACAGGTACTTTGTCTCGGTAATTGATTGTTCATCTAGGCAAGTTTGGATATATCCGATGGGACAAAGGGGTGAAGCCCTAAATGTGTTGAGGAAGTGGAGAGGAAAATGGAGAGGCAGATAGGTAGGAAGATAAAGGAGCTTCATATTGGCAATGTTGGAAGAGACATTGACCGATTCCTACAGTTTGGCCAGAACACAGGAATTGCTACACACTTCTCAACAGGTACAGACGGGTTGGCTAAAGATATGGTCCGTTCCTTGCTGGAGGAGGTTCGGAAGCTATTGTCTAATGCAGGATTGGACAAGTCGTTGTGGACTGAGGCGACAGAGTATGCTAGCCATCTCAGGAACAGATCGACTGTGATAGGAGGTAAAGCTCCATTGGATATTTGGTCTGGGAAAGTTGCTCAAGATCATGATATGCTGCGGGAATTTGGAAGTCCGGCTTACTTCAGTGCCAAGAATGGCAAGGTGAATCCGCGAGCAAAGAGGTTTGTCTATTTGGGAGTCAAGAAGAACAGCTACAGGTTGTGGGATCCCAAGGACAAAAGGATAGTTATGAGCAAGAATGTCACAGTTGGAGAGACTTCAGAGTTGAAGTCCATCGTCTCTCTGCAGGTGGAGAGGACGAAGACCAAGGGAAGATCGCAGCGGGTGGAGGTTGATGCTACTTCATCATCTTCAGGTAGTTCGGCATCAGAGGAGACTTCATCGGAGGTGACACCGGGAGGAGTTCAAGATACCAAGAGAGATGCTGAACAGGTTGACGACATTGCAAAGGATGTCGAGTTGAGTGCAGCCATTGGAACCAAGGGGAGACCACATTCGTGGTTAAAGAAGGATGAATCTCAAGCTTGTGGACACGACAAGCTCAAGTTGAAGGCCGTTGCTCTCCATGATGGTCAGGGAAAGATTCATATAACTCAGTCTGATAGGTTCACTGCTGCAAGTAAAGGTACCATTATTCGAGCTTGATGAAGCTCATTTTAATGAACTACGGTTGGCTTGATCCCGTGGGCAGGGTACGTAGGCAGCCGTAAAGGCGCAGCCATTGGTGATGCAACTCTTATGAAGCTATGTTTGGGTTCTCGAGAAGGTGTTTGGAGCTTCACATAGAGGTGAAGAAGTGTGGTCAATGGAGCTTCACGTAGAGTTGGAGAGACTTCATGTAAAGGTGAAGAGACTTCATGTAGCGGTGAAGTGGTGTGGCCAGTTGGTCTTCACGTAGAGGTGAAGTGGTTGTGATCTCGAAGAACAGTTTTATCTTCCGGAGAGGAGATGTTGAGCTTGCATAAGGAGTGGTGTGCATCCAGTTTGAAGCCGATGATAGTTGGTGTGCTCTTTGCAGACTTGTTTGGACCGTCAGGGAAGACAGGTAGACTAGATAGAGCTGGTCAATTGGAGAGTCAGTGTTGACTCATGTGGAAGTCTTCATGAGGTCAGGAAGTTGCGAAGAAGGAGCCATGGTTGATGATCGGCGGGAGTAGAAATTCTCCTAAGGTGAAGTATAGGGAAGGCATATGTGTTGCATTCCAGTGGATAGCTGAGCTGAAGACTCCAAGCCGAGATCGTGTGTCGATTTCGCCAAGATCGTGTGTCGATTTTGCCAGGTGATAGACTGGGGTTCGTTGGATGTCGGCTCAGATTTTGGAATCTTCGCCGAGGTGGAGAATTGTTGGAGAGAGGGAAATTTCTACTGAGGGAGTTGATCCGGACCGCGTCAAGGGATCGTCGAGGAAGTCGGCGACAAGAGACGACGGAAGAAACAGCAGAAAACAAGCAGCAGCAGCAGTTTCCAGGAGATCGGTCGACCGGTCCGGTCGACCGACGTGCACAGCGTGCACATGAGTCAGGCGGTCGACCGGTCCGGTCGACCGACAGGAAGACCCAACTTACGGGAAGAATCGGTCGACCGTCCCGGTCGACCGACCTGGAAGAAATCCAAATCCACAGTGAGAATCGGTCGACCGGAGCGGTCGACCGACCAGAAGGAAAAAGTCACAGGAAGGATCGGTCGACCGGACCGGTCGACCGATCGACGGGTTTGGGCAAAAATCTGCTGCTCCGCAAAATGCGGAGCAGCGAGTATAAAAGGCTGCTGGGTTGTTTTCTAGGGTTTCTAACCTGCGAGAAAGATAGGGTTAGGGCTCTCTTGTACTGAAAGAGGCAAAAACCTATTGTAATCTTCTCCCCTAATACAAAATCTCTCCATTGATTGCCCCGAGGACGTAGGCACATTGGCCGAACCTCGTTAGATCCTGTTTTTGCGATTGTTGTTCTTCGTGATTTGTTTTCATTGTTCTTGTGATTGAGATCGATTGGATCCCCTATTTGGTTGTTGGCTTCCGCCCGCGCACAACAAGCAGTTCATCACTTGAAGCCACCTTCCTTCTTCGACTTCCCTTACCATTGACTGAATCAAATTCCGTGATCCTTTCTTCATGAGTATAACCAGAATCTCTCTCAGGAGTAAGGATCGGTTCAGCTTCACTCAAATTCTGCCTTCTTTCTATTGGAGGCTCCTTCTCACCAGCAAACATATCTCCATCAGCATTACTTGTCATCTTTTCTTCAGCTTTCAATAAGAAATTTTGAAATGCTTGCCAGTTTCCAGAATCTGCATCATTACCATGAACCATCTCATCCCCGTCATGTGCATTTGATGTTTCTGGAGATTTTTTACAACCCTCATTCTTCTCTGATGACCTAGAAGATTTCTTATGCTTCCTTTCCACAGAATCAGAATTAGAATCCTCAGTTTCATTCTTCAGTTTCAGCCTCAGAATTTGACTGGCGATTCACCACCTGACTTATAATTTTTCTTTGATGTGACATAATTTATGTTCTTAATGACAACCACACCAGGTTTCTTTTTCCCAGAACGACTAGCCAGTTTATGCGATTTACAACCATGATATCGTTCTAACAAAGTCTCTGAGAAACTTTGATCCGCATCATCTTCCCAGTTTTCTGAATCTGCATCGTTATCCTTACTGTTCATGTAATGCCTTCTCCTCCCTAATCTTTGATGGGGAATGAACCTAGGATCATCTGAAGGAGGATATGCGGGCTGGTAAAACGGACCACTTCCTGGATATTTTTGATAGTATGGCATGCCTTGCATGGGATATGGTTGAAATGCAGGTGGACCTAGTGGACATGCATAGCCCATGGTGGAAATGTGGGCTGCTGAAATTGACCTTGGAAATACTCATGTGGGCCTGGTGGCACCTGAGGATATGAAGGAAGCCTTTCTATCTGGTAATATTAAACAAATAATAGAGATAATTATTTCTCATGTTCAAATTTCTCGTAAAAAAAGACGATAGGAAATGATTTCGGAAGACAGCAGGAGTTATCCACAGCAATAGGAGTGTCTGGGTGTGTACATTTCTTCAGAGATCTTCTTGAAATTTCAGGATACTACTACTAAAAATTCTAAAAGATGAGAAAACTCAATGTAGAAAGCAAATTTCATCACAAAAAGCCTTCTCATGACACAGACAAAACAAAAAGAGAGCTAGACTTCTTGAGAAACAATTGTCAGTTTCAAATTTAATAATAATAACAAGAATTTAACAACAGATTTATTTAATAATATTGACATAAATAGTAATAGTAATAAAAGAGAGTCAAATAGCTCAGACAGTAAGGTTAACTTTACCATGCTGGATTTAGAAGCTGTATTTTATAATATACAAGAACTAAATGAAAGATGACTTAGAAGAGGTCAAAAACGTAGAGAGATCCAACTTCTTTCTTTAGTTAAATGACATCTGCATTTTTCATAACAGAAAAAAAAGGAAAGGAAAAGTTCTTTTAACGTCAGATTAAAACATATACAGATTATCAACTCAACTCAAACCAAATCAAGTGATTTGTTTAGCAGCCAAGTTTCCAACTACTATTGTGTCTAAATTACTTACCACTACTATTGATGAGGACATCACGCAGATCCTATTTATCTTTTCATGCCCTAGCTTATTCAGAGGATTTAATATTTGTTTCAGTTTTATTTGTAGTAGGTGTTTTAACTTTATTTGTGTTCCTTTGTGGGCGTTTAGTACCACATCGGTTATTTCCCAGTAGTCCTCTTTTGTAAATCCTATATAAGGCCCCCTAGTGATGTAAAACCACCTGGATCGCAATCATCTTCAAATCGAAACCAAATTTAAATTGAGGATAAGAAAAGATTTGGGTTTCCACCCCTTGCACGGGCTTCTCACCCTAAACTCGAGAGCAGCTGAACTCAAGAATTTAACAAATAATTTGAGGAAAAGTTTTAATCATTCATTCCTTGATTGATCCCAATACAATAGTCTAGGGGGCCTTATATAGGCTTTACAAAAGAGGACTACTGGGAAATAACCGATGTGGTACTAAACGCCCACAAAGAACACAAATAAAGCTAAAACACCTACTACAAATAAAGCTGAAACAAAATATTAAATCCTCTGAATAAGCTAGGGCATGAAAAGATAAATAGGATCTGCGTGATGTCCTCATCACCTAGACTATTGTATTGGGATCAATCAAGGAATGAATGAATGATTAAAACTTTTTCCTCAAATTATTTGTTAAATTCTTGAGTTCAGCTGCTCTCGAGTTTAGGGTGAGAAGCCCGTGCAAGGGGTGGAAACCCAAATCTTTTCTTATCCTCAATTTAAATTTGGTTTCGATTTGAAGGTGATTGCGATCCAGGTGGTTTTACATCATTTTGGTATCAGAGCACCGTTTTCAATCCCCTTCAAAACTTCAAAATTTCTTTTTCCAAAATTTTCTCCCAGTATTCAAACCCTAGATCTATATATCGGATTCAATCGGGAAAAAAAAATCACTGTTCAAAAAAAAAATACAGTGATAATTTCTCATCAAAATTCCTTGAGAAAAAAAAATAATACAATCTCTCCCTGTTCATCATCTTCCGCCGCCTTCAACGATCCAGCCACGCCACCTCCCGCCACCTCCCACGCCGCCATCAAGCAACCACCGACTTCGACACCATCCACGACCCGCCACCACCACAGTCATCTGCAACGAGCCCACCGACAACATCTCCAAGCCCAAAATCCCTGCACACCCAGTTCATCTCCAGCGACACCATCAACCTTTCCAGGGCGTCGCCTTCGCCTGTCGCCACCAATCGTCGAAGGTCCTCAACCATTGCCAGCATCTTCAAGCGCGGGAGAGAAATTTGTGCCCTGATCTCGCCATCCTCACCTCTGCAACTCATCGACGTCAACAAATCTTATCGATTTCTCCTCCCAGAGACAAGCATCACCGACGATCTACACCATCCAACGCCCCCATCTTCGCCGCAACACAGATCCATCTACAACGACCTCACTGACCTCCCCCAACATCACCGCGCCTCCACAGTGTCTCTAAACCTCGCCGTGCTCCGTCGCCGCTCAAGATTCAGCACCCGAGCCCACAGATCGAGCTCTGATTGGATCCAACGGAGTGTCACTCTCACCACCTTGTCATCGTTGAAGTTTCGCCAAGGCAAACCCCAGATCTAGCCGACGACGCTCTACTTCTCAATCCACCTCCGTCTTCGTCTACCGCCAACCGCGATCTTGTTGTTGTTGGCTTCTTGTCTTCCTCGCTTTCGCTACGCCGCAGCGCTGCCGTCGTCAGGATCCAAGCCCTAGCCGTTGACCGAAGAGGGAAAGTAAGGAAGCGGGTCCCCCTCTGAGAACCCGACTTGGAAGAAAAATAAAGGATCTCGTGCCGTCGTCGCTTCCACCGCGATCACGCCGGGCTCCTATCGCCGTCGCAACAGGCCCAGACTTTCGCCGGTGCTGATCGGAGCAAATCTGATCGGATCCAGCGCCTCGTCAGAGATTTTCGCCTGTTCCCATCCACCGCCCTCACCTCTGCCTTTCGGTGCCACCAGCGCCCCACCGGAGCCCTCTGAAGGCTTCACGGAGCATTCTTCAACTTTCCATCATCGTCGAACCCCTCTGGTCAGTCACCATCATCGTCGGGTCCGCAACGACATCTCAGAAGTCTCCCGAGAGTCCTCGCCGATCGATCCGCCGGAGCTTCGCCGGTTCTTCACCGCCTTCGCCGCTGATGATTCTCTTGCGTCCCCTGCCGAGCTTCGCCGTCAATTCCCTACCCTAGCTGCAAGATCGAAAGAGGGAGGTGGGCACACTGCGAACGGGTGAAGTGGGTGTTTAAAATAAAACCCGATTTGGGTTTAAGAAGTGAGAGTGATTTGGGTCGGATCCAAACCACCAGACCAGGCCGGCTTTGGTTCAGAGTGAATCAAAACCAACCCAGGCCGAGTTACTGAGCTGACTGAGTCAGCACAGTCCAGGTTCAGCACCTAACTTCCAAAGGCCGTTCAGAGTCCGTTTCAAGTCCAAATTGAGCCATTTTCGAGGCAGTGGATTCGTGACGACCAGTACTACGCGCCTACAGCAGTCTCATTCCGGTTTGAGTTACGGTCGCCTCCCCAGGTTCAGCTCAGCGCACCAGAGTTTGTTCCTGCCCAGGTTAAAGCCTGATTGGCTCCATTCTCGCGGTGATATCCTAACTTGATCTAAATTGTTAACTGTTGATTACTTGCAACTACTATACGGATTGCTATAATTTGTTGGTAGAAATGCTATTTGCTTCGATCTAGTGGTTGCATCTTTTCATCATTTTAGGAATGCATTTTATTTACATTTAAAGCTTAAACTTTAGGAATTTTTTTGTTTAGTGCCTACATTTAGTTTAATTGACTTTTGGGCTCTCCACTGCATCTGCTTGCTTGCTTGAGTCATCATGACTAATCAGCATTATAGGGACTCCCACTTAGACCAGCTACACAATTTCCATCAGGGTCATATGTCCGTTCATGAGTACATTACCATATTTAAGGACTTAACCCATCGTAGTGAAGTGAGAGAGCACCCTTCTGAGACTCTAACTAGGTTTATTTGGGGTTTACGGCCTAAAATAAAACGTGCTATGATTACTGGCCCCTATGACCTAGACACTGTTGAAGATGCCTTTGATGTGGCATTAAGATTGGACTTGACTTTCAAAACGCTGATCAATGCCAAGGTCAAATGTTCTAAATGTAAGGGCTATGGACATTATCATTATCAGTGCCCCTCGAAGAGTCAACATGTTAGAACTGTGCCCACTGATGAAGTTGACGAATCGAAGGCTGTTAAGGATGACCAAGTTTCTTCTAAAACTGTTAATATAATTGAAGACATAGCAATTGATTCTGTCGCACAGATTATTGAGGAAACTAACGTGTCTTCTGATAGGGCCAATGATGACGTGGACGAGACAGTTGACCCTAATATACCCACTGTGTCTAATCAGCCATTCGAGTCTCCTTGTGTTGAACCTAGTTTTATGGTTATTCCTATCAATTTATCTTTTAGGGAGTCACCTGAATTTCTTGCCAAGATCCAGCAAATGGTTTCTAGTACTTCTTTTTTGGGATGTTTAGAGTTTATACCCGAGTCCCGTGTAGCTCCATTGTTAGATGTGTGTCCTTCTAGGCATATTATATCTCTCGTTCTCCCATCGTTAGGAGCTATGCTTAGAATACCTACTGCTTTGCATCTGCCTGTTGCACATATTGATGACATTACTAGGCTGATAGCAATTTGCAATAACACCTACAAATTTGCTGCATACTCATATAGTATTTTGCAGGAATTTACAGTTGATGATAGGGTGATGGTTACGAGTCACTCTGAGGCCACGAGAAAGTTGCACGCTTGGCGTGAAGATTTCGAAATGACTCTGAAGAGGATTGTGTACATTGCTTACGAGTTGGATAGCCCGTGGGATCCTGGTATCAGCTCCGCTTTCAGCCAGGACGATGCACCTCGCTCTACTCTCTATTCCTTGATCGTGCTGCTATCTTCCACCACCGATTTATCATGGAGACCAGCTCCTCCTCCGCCACCATGGTCTCGACATGATGTACCCATGCTGCTGTCACGACCACCACCTTGGCCAGATTGAGATGCTTCGTGAGGAGAGTCCTCACTCGACAGGGTCGAGTTTCTCCCACCCCGAGGGAATTGATGAGGACATCACGCTGATCGTATTTATCTTTCATGCCCTAGCTTATTCAGAGGATTTAATATTTTGTTTCAGCTTTATTTGTAGTAGGTGTTTTAGCTTTATTTGTGTTCCTTTGTGGGCGTTTAGTACCACATCGGTTATTTCCCAGTAGTCCTCTTTTGTAAAGCCTATATAAGGCCCCCTAGACTATTGTATTGGGATCAATCAAGGAATGAATGAATGATTAAAACTTTTTCTCAAATTATTTGTTAAATTCTTGAGTTCAGCTGCTCTCGAGTTTAGGGTGAGAAGCCCGTGCAAGGGGTGGAAACTCAAATCTTTTCTTATCCTCAATTTAAATTTGGTTTCGATTTGAAGGTGATTGCGATCCAGGTGGTTTTACATCAACTATGATCTGTGGTCGCATCATTTCCATTGCTGTCTGATGCAAGTGATGCTTCCCCCAAATTCTTCCTGTTTCATTGCATCCCCAGCGAGTACAATGCCTGAAGAGTTAAACGGAGAAAACCCAGAGCAGGTAGGCATTGCTTCTGCAGCTTCAACTTCAATCCATTGTCCAGTTTCATGTCTTAGCTTCCATAATTCCATAAACCTTAAGCATGCTTCCCTGTCTCGTAGAAAAAAAGGAAAAATTGAAGTTAAGGAGAAAGTAACATAGGGAAAGACATCACACAACCATGTGTAATTTCAATTATTCACAGTTGCAGGGTTACCTTCATTTTTTATGTGACAGCTGTTTTTTATTCTATCAAAGCTTCATAAAAGAAATGCTCCTTTTTAAAGCTTTTGTGAACTTTGCAAACAATTCAGATGCTAATGCATGCATTCGAAGGTTACATAACAATGACCCAACCAAACTACAGTATTTATAGCTTCCCTTCCCTACTTCAAAAGAACAACTGCCTGACTATGCAGAACAAGGTGAACCAACTTCCGAAAAACAACCTGCAAACATCTCACTGTCAAAGACATGCAGCTTACTTCAAGCGTGAGGCGCCAAAACACTCGGCAAACATCATCAAATGTGTCATGTGATCCATGTCAAAACCAGCAGCAGTAGCATGTGCAAATGCCATGCCCTGTTCTTCCTGCTATACAATCTTGCGGGTCTCAAGCACTCTCAAAAGTTCAACTCTGCATGGAACAAATTATTATACACTAACAACTCTATGCAATGGAATGCATATAAATATCTTAAGAGCATGCAATATATTGAGATTATATTAGTATAAACATTATTGGAAGTCCATAAGATTTTTTGTGTGTGCTGTGTGCATGTGCATGCACGTTTTAGTGCTTTAGCTTCTCTTAATCGCCACCAGAAAAATGGTAAATAGGGCAGAGTATCAATATATACATCTGACCACTCAAAATCCAATACAGTTAGTTTACTAAACCAAGAATATAAAGCTCGTTACTATCTAATGAAATGACATTACAGAACTGCTTATGTTCCTAACCGCGTCATGTCAAATTCTACGTGCACATATCATATGGAAGTAGAAGATATAATAATCTATTCTGAAATGTGTACCAGGCATTAATAGACAAAAAAGTTAGTATGCATTTAACTTCTACATGCTTTGAATTCTCCTCCTGTGCAGCGGATCTGTTTGCATCTGGTGGATTTGACTGTGACCCAGGCTGCCAGTAATCAAGAGAAATAAAATTCAAACAATCTCGTAAACATCATCTTTGTATAACTGATATCTAAGCATACATACCTTATAAAGAACTATAGCCTTTTCTGCATCAGCATCAAACACGGGCTTGCTACCTACCATAATGCACAATCATCTCAGCAATTTAATACATTGAGAATAAATTCAATAATCTGAAGGCCAGAGTTAATTAGACACTTGGGAATACAGATGTAAATATACTTTATACATTTTTGTTTTTGTATTTGTTTTTGTTTTGCGAGATAATCCTTGCTAAATGATGCAGTGAGTGAGAATAAATTTTGGCAAAACTACTCCCGCAAAGGTTTAACCAGGCCACCAAAAACTGCTAGATATTTGGATAAAAATATAAATGGCTAGAATCCGTTCGCTTATGTATGACAACCATTAAAATATTGTTCCCATATACAAGAGGTTTAATGTAGATGAAGTCACGGAAACATGGGGCATAAAAAAACAGCTGAAAACCCACTATTGTACTACTAATGAAGACAAAATGAGAATGAAAACTAAAAAAAGTATGCTCAAATTATGCACCTTCAGTGAGTCCTGTGGGTTTTGTTTGATGGTCTTTCCAACTGGCAAGTAGCAAAAGCCAAATCATTCCTTTGTGAATTTGTACATTAACCAAAATTAAAGAATGCAAGAGCTTACAGTGATCAAACCAAGAATTTCATTGCCTTGAATGGTAATTGCATCCTCAATCTGCAAGATTTCAGACTCTATGGTAGTAAGTCGTTCAAAAATTTCCGTGCTCACAAAGCAAACAAACCTAATATATTTGGATATCAATTGCTAGAATATAATCAGTGCATATAAAATAAAATAAAATAAAATAAAAGAGTTTGCATGGTGTTGATACCGTGGGTATAAACATTTGAGGACGATAAGGAAATTCAAAATGCATTAAGAAGATTACTGACCTGTCAACAGTACCCTTAGTGAACCAGAAAGCATCAGTTGTTGGGTCTGGTTTGAGCGTGACAGAATAACCTTCTTTTGCAATCTGATCTTGGGCAGTCATGAGATGTGCAAGAAAAGGATTCAATAACCCAGAAGCAAGCTTCTCAGTCTTCCCATTAGCTGTTATCACCAACTGTTGTAGCAGTGGGCTTCTAATGCAAGAGATGGCAAGTATAGAGAGAAAGACAGATAGCAATATAAAATGAAAGAGACAGAGAAAATAGCACACCAGTGTTTAACGTGGTTCGGTCAATGTGACCTACGTCCACGGAGAAGACAGTAAGAGGAATCCACTAATCAAAAGGGGAGAATACAAGAGATTACAACTCAAATCTCACTCACCCAAGCCCAATGAAACCCAACTCACTAGAGCTTAACAAAAGGAAGAAGAATGACAAGAGAAAGGAGAGAACAATACAATATTTGACAACTCTCTCTTCTCACTTCCTTACTCCTTGAAATCTCATGTACTGTGGTGCCTATTTATAGGCAAAACTTTCAAACCTTCATCACTTCACCCTATACATACATCAATATCATAGGGTGGCTAAGATCTTTATAGGGCGGTTATGATCTTCATAGGGTAGCTAAGATCTTCATAGTGCGGTTATGATCTTCATAGATCTTCATAGTGCGGTTATAATCTTCGTAGGGTGGCTATGATCTTCATAGGGTGGTTATTGATAGCTTTTAAGGTGGCTAGAGATTATGATTTAGTTTATTCATTAAAGACATATTAACAGATCTCCACCTTATCTTGAATGAATAGAAAAATCTCTCCACCTTAACTTGAACTGTATTAAGCGTCCTTTAGATTTTTGCTGTCTTCTCTAACCTCGACGGGTTCAACCTTCACTACTTTGAACATCAAGCAAATCGAGACAGTACTCGAACTTGTGCGAAGGTACGGGCTTTGTTATCATATCTTCTGGATTATCTGCAGTACCAATTTTCTTAACTTTGATGACTTCAATTTCTCGAATAAAGTGATACCTGACATCAATGTGTTTGGTTCTCTCATAATACATCTGGTGCTTCGTCAGATGTATAGCACTCTGGCTGTCACAAAACACCGTAGTTACTCCTTAGTATAAGTCAAGATCTTCAACCAAGCCTCTTAACCAAATAGCTTCTTTCACTGCCTCTGTAACTGCCATATACTATGCCTCCGTAGTAGACAAAGCAACTGTCGACTGTAAAGTCGCCTTCCAACTAATGGCACTACCTGAAAGAGTGAAAGCATAACCTGTCAGAGATCTTCTTCTATTCAAATCGCCCGCAAAATCTGAATCCGAATATCCTGTAATTTTGCAATCAGAATTAATTCCCCTGTCAAAACACAGACCAATATTAGTAGATCCTTTTAAATATCACAAAATCCATTTCACTGCCTGCCAATGGGCTTTTCCTGGCCTGTCCATATATCGACTTATGACACTGACTGTATGTGAAATGTCCGATCGAGTGCACACCATAGCATACACAATGCTTCTAACTGCACTGGCATAGGGAACATGAGACATGTACATCTCTTCTTCATCACTTTGAGGAGACAAATCTGCTGAAAGTCGAAAATGAGCAGCAAGTGGAGTTTTCACAGGTTTGGCATCAAGCATGCCAAATCTCTCCAACACCTTCTCAATGTATTTCTTCTGAGATAGGAACAATTTTCCTTCTTGCCTGTTCCTGTGAATTTCCATTCCCAAAATCTTCTTCGCTGCTCCCAAATCTTTCATCTCAAACTCTTGTTTGAGTAGAGCTTTCAACTTATCAAATTCAGACATGTCTTTAGCTGCAATCAACATGTCATCAACATATAAAAGTAAATATACAAAAGAATCATCATTAAGCTTTCGATGATAAACACAACTATCATATTTACTCCTAGAGTAGCCATGCTCGATCATGAAAGTGTCAAACCTCAAATACCATTGCCTAGATGACTGCTTCAAACCATAAAGAGATTTCTTTAACCTGCACACATGGTCTTCTTTGCCTTCAATAACAAATCCTTCTGATTGCTGCATAAAGATTTGCTCTTCAAGCTCGCCATGAAGAAAGGCTGTTTTCACATCAAGTTGCTCGGGCTCTAGATCAAACCAAGTAACCATGGATAGCAACACACGAATAGAGGTATGCTTCACAACTGGAGAGAATACTTCATTGAAGTTGATACCCTCTGTTTGACTGTAGCATTTGGCTACCAAGCATGCTTTGTATCTTACAGACTCAGCACCAGAAATTCCTTCTTTCTTCTTAAAGACCCATTTGCAGCCAATAATTTTCTGTCCCCTGGGCACCTTCACTAACTCCCATGTTTGGTTCTTGTAAAGAGATTCTATCTCTTCAATCATAACAACAGTCCATTCTGCAGCTTCATCAGAACTGATATTGTCACGCCCCGCTTCCCAAAATACGCTGAAGCGGGACGCGACGAGAGTCGGCAAAGTATATACGCGAGGAAAATACCCCACGCATACACGCTAAGCCTAAATTAACCTGAATACGCTATAAATCTAAACCATAATAATCAATAATCACTGCAATAATACATATAAAGGCTACACATGATCTGAAATGAAATAAGAAATAGAATAGAAGCCAAGTGTGATCTACATGAATCAAAAATAATAGTAGGAATAAAGAAAGGAAGGATTACCAGAATCAAAAGAGAGAGTGTCCAGTTCCTCGCAAGGCGTACAGTCTCATCGAACACCTGCACAATAGAAATAAAGCCTCTAATATCTGGACGTGCAAATCTAGGGTCGTCAGAAAGCGACCTGGTGAGTGTGTGTGTAAAGAGAACTGCTCGTGCATGTAACAATGTGCAGAAAATAATAACAAGATAAACTGCAAATATAAGATAACTAAATAACCTGATAAACAAGCAACTGAATAACAATAACATGAATAAGCGTGCAGATAAAAGATAAGTAAAACAACTGTAAACAACAACTGATGTCATGATAATGGGTAACAACTAATGTCTAGATGTGTAACCTAGCATGTCACTAGTCTGGTATACAGATCTAGTCATGATTATAGTCGTATGTCTATCATAGTATACATATGCACAGTCAGGTGATATAGTCAGTCACAATATGCTATAAACAATTTATTAACATTTATTATGTCAGCGAACACCAATTGTCACCTGTAATAGACGCATCCCATACTACGCCTACTACACGTGTCAATCAGGGTCCTAAGTTATTGAAATTAATAGAAGAGACATTGTCCATGCTTTAGGTGGGTTCCGTACATACCCGGAACCACGGCCCAATCACCTGGCGCTGAACCAGGTCCTACCGCTAGGTAGTCAATAACAATAACGATAACAATGTGTCAATAACAATGACAATATGGATAATACGGGATGTCAGTCATCCCCCGGAACCCTGCAGTGGAACCGTATCTCAGCTACGCAACCTGTATCCTAGGTCCACCCAAAATACAGACGCTGTCTCCTCCATCAATTTCCCCAATCCCAGTATATGTTGTCAGTTTACATTATTATTTATAACAATCAATCTCCATGTTATTTCAATTACTGGGACGATACAGTAACAGTAACAATATCAATGTAATAATAACAATGTGAATAATATTACCGTATAAACGATATAACAATAGAATAATGAAAGTGTTACGGTCCAACAATATTTTCCCAGTAACTTTCAATAACATGAATCTATACAATAACGAATCCAGATACTGCTCAAAGGACAGTCTAATCTAGGACCGGTCAATATCACGAACACATGTACTGTATATAACAATAGCCGATCTCAATAGTCATCATGAACCTAGCCTCAATAGTCATCCTGACCATCAAATATCAATCCATGTCAAAGTAATCCGGTACAGTAATCCACAAGTTCAATAAATCAATAATCAATTCTCTCATCCTAACGATCAACTCTGATCCTACCAATAACGAAGGTCAAAATGTAACTGCCCTCAAACTCTGATCCTCAAGTCATCGATATATCCAAATTTCAATAACTGAAATACTACATGTTCTAATACATATAATTAAATCTCCACACTCCAATCCGATCAAGATCATCACACACTCTTACTTATATCAAGGTCAATCACAAAATCTACAAAGCTCAAGAAACATATCAAGAGAATATATCTAAAATCCACCAGGTCGGGTCAACCCAATTAATGCATATTCCTCAAAATCTTATTCATCCAACTATAGCCAAGATCATAACTAAAGTCCTCAATCCATAAAAGATCTAAGAACAGCAGCTAGACTGTGGTTAGTCGACTAGGGGGAAGGAGCAAGTCGACTAGGGTAGGGGTTAGTCGACTAACAAGTATAATAAGTCGACTAATAAAAGGGTACTAGTCGACTAACAGGGAAGGCAAGTCGACTAATATAAGTATTGGTTAGTAACAGAGGCTACACAACTTTCTAAGCAGGAACCTAGTCGACTAAGGATATAACAAGTCGACTAGTATAGGATATTAGTCGACTATAGGGAATAGCAAGTCGACTAGGGTAGGTTACAGTCGACAAACAGAGAGTCAATAACTATTCTAAATAGAGACCTAGTCGACTATAGGGCTATAGTAAGTCGACTAATAGGTATATTAGTTGACTAATAAAATAGGCAAGTCGACTAATACCTCTACCTGCATGCCTATTATTGGGAAAACGCCTACACATATCCCCACATTCCACCTAAACACACATGCTCCATTATGTAATATCTACAATAATAACCCAAACACCAATATAATAAACATAGGGTTCCAACTTAATTAAATATACATGCATAATAATATTCCTATGCATTCAAGATTGTAAAGAGGGAGGGGGCGACAACTCACATTCGTGTGCAATTCATCCAAAAGTAAAATACAATAATCCCATCATCCAAACTTTATTCCAAAGTTTTCCAATAAACAAACACATGCAATTGCATCCAGTATTTATCACGGCTCAAATAAATCAATTAAATTAATTTCATGTTGTTCTCTTTATTACACATGATACAAAATTACTTTTAACACCAATCAACCTCATGATTTTAGCATGTTAAACTTTACTAATCAAAGCTACGAATGTGAGATTGATAATGGTGAGATAATCATGTAAGACGTGGAACTGAGAAAACTAGAAACTAGATGTGATTTAGTAGGACAAATCACAATAATCAGCATGTTGCAGTCAAAAATTGACATAAATGAGACCCTCAAGATATTCAGTTAGCATATCATTTGACTAGTAATTGGCCAATAGGATTGTTTATAGCAATCAATCAACAAAATATCTGCAGGTGTAGGAAAGGTTGAACTTAGTTTCTCAACTATAATTTCATGGACTTGAAAATGGTTACAGTATGAACAATCCTCAATATTGACATGTGGAAGTCACACATCAGGAGAGGAAGCAGCAGTTATATAGCTTAATCATAGAGAAGACAAGAGGTTGCATCAGATGCAGAGTTGAAGGACTTCATGTAGCATAAGTTAGAAAAGCTTGGAATTCTGGTTGCAATATTATGTACATATTTCCATTCAAAATAAAAGGCAAGCAGGACATAGTCATGTTACAACAATTTTGGACATAGGAGAACAGCAGCATACACATGTTGAATAGTTCACGCTAACACAAAAAATACAGAATGAGAGAGATGAAAGAGAGATATACACTCACAATAGAGGAGGCGGAGAGAGGCACGACTGCAGGGGGAAGTGGCTAGGCCTGATGTCGCTGGATCTGTGCGCAGGAGAGAGAGAGAGAGGTGGCCTGGTTCTGCACACGACCATTGGCCTGTGCATCTAGCTACCGGAGGGCGCTGTCGGCCTGCTGGGCTTGGCGTGGTGCTGCCGTCCATGAAGGGGACTCGCTGATTGCTGTGGACGATGGATGGACGAGGTTGGACAGAGGTGATTGCCGAGTGAGAGAGGGAGGCGGATGTGGTAGGTAAAAGAAGATCATGAAGATAGTTTAGAATTTGAAGGAGATTAGGATAAGATATGGTTTGTTAGGATTTGATTTTAGTAGAGAGAATTTAGGATTTGGTTAGGATATAAGATTTAGTTAGTTAAGATTTGATATGATTTAGATTTTTGTTTTGGATTATAAGGAGTTGGGTTTTGGTTTAATGGGTATAGGTTATTGGGTCCAAGAATAAAAAAAGTATGCAAAAATCAAGGAGGAAAAAATAATGGTACAAACACAATAAATACTTTACAAATAAAATAAAAATACAGTATCTCAACTTAGGAATATTACATTCTACCCACCTTATAAAAATTTCGTCCTCGAAATTTCAATAGGGCAGGGAATACTAAAAGGATTAAAATCAAGGGAGAAAATAAACAAGCTTCCACGTCGCATCGCTGGGACATCACGATTCCGCTGCGCGCTCTGATCTTTGCTACCAACTTCAGAATGGAGTGACCAATTCTAAGAGATAAGATCAGATAATAAATCGACAAGAAGAATAGGAATCAAAATAATCAAAATGAAACCAAGATTACTTTAGAAGAAGAGATGCAATCAGAGAGATCGAAAGATCAAAGAGATAGATTTTCAAAGGGAGGACAATCAATTCCAAGTGGACTCAATATCATTATGTGAATCCTATATGTATATTGCAGTGTAATTATAGCTCGTTCTAGTTATCGATAAGAATCAAGTCCACTTTATGCCGAACCTGGCTCTGATACCAAGAAAACTCTGTCACGCCCCGCTTCCCAAAATACGCTGAAGCGGAGACGCGACGAGAGTCGGCGACGTATATACGCGAGGAAAATACCCCACGTATACACGCTAAGCCTAAATTAACCTGAATACGCTATAAATCTAAACCATAATAATCAATGATCACTGCAATAATACATATAAAGGCTACACATGATCTGAAATGAAATAAGGAATAGAATAGAAGCCAAGTGTGATCTACATGAATCAAAAATAATAGCAGGAATAAAGAAAGGAAGGATTATCAGAATCAAAAGAGAGAGAGAGTCCAGTTCCTCGCAAGGCGTACAGTCTCATCGAACACCTGCACAATAGAAATAAAGCGTCCAATTTCTGGACGTGCAAATCTAGGGTCGTCAGAAAGCGACCTGGTGAGTGTGTGTGTAAAGAGAACTGCTCGTGCATGTAACAATGTGCATAAAATAATAATAAGATAAACTGCAAATATAAGATAACTAAATAACCTGATAAACAAGCAACTGAATAACAATAACATGAATAAGCGTGAGATAAAAGATAAGTAAAACAACTGTAAACAACAACTGATGTCATGATAACGGGGAACAACTAATGTCTAGATGTGTAACCTAGCATATCACAAGTCTGGTATACAGATCTGGTTATGGTTATAGTCGTATGTCTATCATAATATACATATGCACAGTCAGGTGATATAGTCAGTCACAATATGCTATAAACAATTTATTAACATTTATTATGTCAGAGAACACCAATTTCCACCTGTAATAGACGCATCCCATACTACGCCTACTACACGTGTCAATCAGGGTCCTAAGTTATTGAAATTAATAGAAGAGACATTGTCCATGCTTTAGGTGGGTTCCGTACATACCCGGAACCACGGCACAATCACCTGGCGCTGAACCAGGTCCTACCGCTAGGTAGTCAATAACAATAATGATAATAATGTGTCAATAACAATGACAATATGGACAATACGGGATATCAGTCATCCCCCGGAACCCTACAGTGGAACCGTATCTCGGCTGTGCAACCTGTATCCTAGGTCCACCCAAAATACAGACACTGTCTCCTCCATCAATTTCCCCAATCCCAGTGTAAGTTGTCAATTTATATTATTATTTATAACAATCAATCTTTATGTTATTTCAATTACTGGGACGATACAGTAACAGTAACAATATCAATGTAACAATAACAATGTGAACAATATTACCGTATAAACGATAGAACAATAGAATAATGAAAGTATTACGGTCTAACAATATTTTTCCAGTAACTTTCAATAACATGAATCTATACAATAACGAATTCAGATACTGCTCAAAGGACAGTCTAATCTAGGACCGGTCAATATCACGAACACATGTACTGTATATAACAATAGCCGATCTCAATAGTCATCATGAACCTAGCCTCAATAGTCATCCTGACCATCAAATATTAATCCATGTCAAAGTAATCCGGTACAGTAATCCACAAGTTCAATAAATCAATAATCAATTCTCTCATCCTAACGATCAACTCTGATCCTACCAATAACGAAGGTCAAAATGTAACTGCCCTCAAACTCTGATCCTCAAGTCATCGATATATCCAAATTTCAATAACTGAAATACTACATGTTCTGATACATATAATCAAATCTTCACACTCCAATCTGATCAAGATCATCACACACTCTTACTTCTATCAAGGTCAATCACAAAATCTACAAAGCTCAAGAAACATATCAAGAGAATATATCTAAAATCCACCAGGTCGGGTCAACCCAATTAATGCATATTCCTCAAAACCTTATTCATCCAACTATAGCCAAAATCATAACTAAAGTCCTCAATCCATAAAAGATCTAAGAACAGCAGCTAGACTATGGTTTGTCGACTAGGGGGAAGGAGCAAGTCGACTAGGGTAGGGGTTAGTCGACTAACAAGTATAATAAGTCGACTAATAAAAGGGTACTAGTCGACTAAAAGGGAAGGAAAGTCGACTAATATAAGTATTGGTTAGTAACAGAGGCTACACAACTTTCTAAGCAGGAACCTAGTCGACTAAGGATATAACAAGTCAACTAGTTTAGGATATTAGTCGACTATAGGGAATAGCACGTCGACTAGGGTAGGTTACGGTCGACAAACAGAGAGTCAATAACTATTCTAAATAGAGACCTAGTCGACTATAGGGCTATAGTAAGTCGATTAATAGGTATATTAGTCGACTAATAAAATGGGCAAGTCGACTAATACCTCTACCTGCATGCCTATTATTGGGAAAACGCCTACACATATCCCCACATTCCACCTAAACACACACATGCTCCATCATGTAATATCTACAATATTAACCCAAACACCCTTATAATAAACATAGGGTTTCAACTTAATTAAATATACATGCATAATAATATTCCTATGCATTCAAGATTGTAAAGAGGAAGGGGGCGATAACTCACATTCGTGTGCAATTCATCCAAAAGTAAAATACAATAATCCCATCATCCAAACTTTATTTCCAAAGTTTTCCAATAAACAAACACATGCAATTGCATCCAGTATTTATCACGGCTCAAATAAATCAATTAAATTAATTCCATGTTGTTCTCTTTATTACACATGATACAAAATTACTTTTAACACCAATCAACCTCATGATTTTAGCATGTTAAACTTTACTAATCAAAGCTACGAATGTGAGATTGATAATGGTGAGATAATCATGTAAGACGTGGAACTGAGAAAACTAGAGACTAGATGTGATTTAGTAGGACAAATCACAACAATCAGCATGTTGCAGTCAATATTTTTGACATAAATGAGACCCTCAAGATATTCAGTTAGCATATCATTTGACTAGTAATTGGCCAATAGGATTGTTTATAGCAATCAATCAACAAAATATCTGCAGGTGTAGGAAAGGTTGAACTTAGTTTCTCAACTACAATTTCATGGACTTAAAAATGGTTACAGTGGAAGTCACACATCAGGAGAGGAAGAAGCAGTTATATAGCTTAATCATAGAGAAGACAAGAGGTTGCAACAGATGCAGAGTTGAAGGACTTCATGTAGCATAAGTTAGAAAAGCTTGGAATTCTGGTTGCAATATTATGTACATATTTCCATTCAAAATAAAAGGCAAGCAGGACATAGTCATGTTACAACAATTTTGGACATAGGAGAACAGCAACATACACATGTTGAATAGTTCACGCTAACACAAAAAATACAGAATGAGAGAGATGAAAGAGAGATATACACTCACAATAGAGGAGGCGGAGAGAGGCACGACTGCAGGGGGAAGTGGCTAGGCCTGATGTCGCTGGATCTGTGCGCAGGAGAGAGAGAGAGAGAGGTGGCCTGGTTCTGCACACGACCATTGGCCTGTGCATCTAGCTACCGGAGGGCGCTGTCGGCCTGCTGGGCTTGGCGTGGTGCTGCCGTCCATGAAGGGGACTCGCTGATTGCTGTGGACGATGGATGGACGAGGTTGGACAGAGGTGATTGCCGAGTGAGAGAGGGAGGCGGATGTGGTAGGTAAAAGAAGATCATGAAGATAGTTAGAATTTGAAGGAGATTAGGATAAGATATGGTTTGTTAGGATTTGATTTTAGTAGAGAGAATTTAGGATTTGGTTAGGATATAAGATTTAGTTAGTTAAGATTTGATATGATTTAGATTTTTGTTTTGGATTATAAGAAGTTGGGTTTTGGTTTAATGGGTATAGGTTATTGGGTCCAAGAATAAAAAAAGTATGCAATCAAGGAGGAAAAAATAATGGTACAAACACAATAAATACTTTACAAATAAAATAAAAATACAGTATCTCAACTTAGGAATATTACAGATAGCCTCTTTGTAGGTAGAAGGTTCTGGAATCTCAATAGATTCTGCCACACATAGAGCATAAGCGATCATATCTGCATAGGCGTATCGCTTAGGTGGACGGATCTGCCTTCTTGCTCTCCCGGTGACAATACTGTATTGTTGCTCTTGCAGTGTATCATCACCCGAAGTTGAACCTTGAGCATCATTGACTGGTTCAACGCGAGTGCACTCCTGCACTCCTTCTGTAACTTTACTCTCAAGCTCATCTGCTTGCTTGCCTCCTTTCCTGAACCTGTAATATCAATAACAGACTCCTTTCTCGGTTGAAACATGTAATTTTCATCAAAAGTAACATCCCTACTAATAATAAATTTAGGTGACTTAGGATCAGGAAACCACAACCTGTATCCCTTCACCCCAGTAGCATAACCAAGAAATATAACTTTCTTTACCCTAGGTTCAAGCTTACCATCATTTACATGAAAATAAGCAGGGCAACCAAATACTCATAAATGAGAGTAATTGCAGGGGTACCAGACCATACCTCTTCAGGAGTCTTAAAATCAATAGCTGTAGAGGGAGACTGATTTACCAAATAGCAAGTTGTAAAATACCTAGAGGGAGGGTGAATAGGTGATGATGCTAATCTAGAAACTAAATGCGCTAAATGCAGAAGCTTAAAATAATTTTGCAATCACACTTAGTACAATCAACAAGTGTAGCCGAATTCCCCATGAAGGGCTCTGGACTAACTCCTCTTGATTCCCCTAGATATGGGTTGAGGTGTTATGTGAAGCTCTTGTTGATTAGGTACAAGTCAGGCACACACACAAGCAAGCCAAGCATATAATGAATGTATAGCAATATGAAATAATGCAAGGCACAAATGCAAGCAATATATGATATGAATGATATGACAATAAGAATGATGCTATGCACAACACAAATGTAAAGAGAGAGTTAGAGAGACAATGGATCAAGCGCAAAGGTCAAGATATGTTTCGAGGTTCGAGCACCTAGCTCTACATCCCCGCCTACACCACCGTGTAGGATTTCCAATCCACTATCTCCCACCGAGAGAACCTCCACCGAGAAGGATTTGTTACAACAATGGAGTACCGAACTCCTCTCTCTAACTTACAATGCCACGAGGCAATACAACCACAATCCACCTCTACCGAAGAGGGATAAGGCCCGTAGCCAACAACCAAACTCAATCACCTCTACCGAAGAGGGATCCAAACCAATACCACTCTGATCAATCTCTACCAAAGAGGGATACACAAATACAAGGAAGGTTACAACAAGTGATTTCTTTCAACCACAAACAATCTCTTTTCCACAAAACAAATGATCCTAATAGATTAGGATAGAAGATAACTCAAGTGTGGAAAACTAGGTGTTTGGAAAACAAGAACACAAAGAAAATACTTAGGAAAAAACTCTTGTAAAAGATAGAGAATGAAAACCAATACAAATATCCCAAATTCCTATTTTCTTTAATTTTCCAAAAACCTAAAACAAATAAGATAGATCTTTTTGGCACTAAAACTCTTTTGAAAACTCTTTTAAAACAGTAGAGAAAGTCTGAAAATTTTGGCTCCAAAAATCTTGGAGAAAACTATGAAGAGATGGGGTATTTATAGCCCCAAAACAAAACTAGCCGTTGGGCTGATCTGTCAGGCTGACAGAACTCCGGTCGACCGCCCGGTCGACCGCCAACGGTCAAAAATCCGACCGTTGGAGCAAACCGGTCGACCGTCCGGTCGACCCAAATAAACAGAGAGCTCTGCTCTCAGATCCGGTCGACCACTCGGTCGACCGGCCCACTGGGCTGCCAGACGTGCACAGCCTTGTGCACGTCGGTCGACTGAGGGGTCGACCGGCCTTTGGTTCGGTCGACCCGGCGGTCGACCGACTTGGCCTGTTAGCCACAGTCTGGGTCAGAAACTGGGTTTAAACAATAATTAGAAAAATCTTTTATCTCTTCTATAATTCCATAAAACTTGTTTTATCATTTTATTTTGAAACACAAACTAGTGATAAAAATTTCAAGACATATATCAATCATATCAATTCATTTTTGTGTCTTGCCAATTTTAACAAAAACCAAAACTTGTATTTTTATCAAACTTGATTTTTCAACTCATGAATAGAAACATCAAAATAAGTTTGTCTAGGAAGTTAAAGCATGTATGTATATTTAGAACACATCTAACATACATAAAAACTGTTTAAACTTATTTTGATCAATCAATTCATGAAAACACATATAAAAACCAAAACGTGTGTGTATTGTGCACTTGAGCATATCAACTGTACTTATCTTTACACATGGATCTAAACACACTAGCTAAACTAGGATACCTAAGTCTTCTTGACGATCTTCCATCTTCAAGTTGACTTGCTTCAAACTCCATCCATAAGCTAGGCAAGGTGTGATCTTGATGCTTGAGCCCTGGAATCACCATGGAAAGCTTCTAAACTCCTTGTAGAAGCTAACACCAACTAATATCTTGCTAGATGATCTGAAACTTAAAATCATAAGAATATTAGTAAACATAACTACATGAGTTGATCATCATCAAAACTAGAGTGGAAGGCCTTTGGGCCAACAATCTCCCCCTTTTGATGATGACAAAACTCATGGAGTTATATATGCATGGATTAAAGTTAAGCTTCAAGAGAGCTCCCCCTTAACTCATGCATAAACAAATAAACAATAATATGCATGAATGATAATGCATAAACAATAAAGGCTCTAAATACCAAATGGAATATTCAAAATAAAGCAAGCTCTTGATACCAATTAAAACATAATATATGCATATAAACTCAAATATTTCTTCCCCTTTTTGTCAATCATCAACAAAGGGGTAAAAATAAAATCAAAACATAAACAAATTATTCTATTTAGACACCAATGAAATGTGAAAGGTGCTTTAGATACCAATTAAATGAACAAATAAAACTTTTTCTTTTTCTTTCATCTTTTCTAAAAACAAATGAGTGCATACATAGACATGCATATAATTCCAAATCCTTCTTCCCCTTTTTGTTCTAATCAAAGAAACAACAAAGAGTTGAAAAACAACAAATCAATGTTCTCCCCCTTTTTGTCTAAAACACAAATGATGTAAATAAGGGGTGAATAACAAATCATAAGATGTACACTCAATTAAGATACCAAATGAAACATATGTGTCAATGAAGTACATCTTGATACCAATTAAACCAATTAAGTTGAAAGTGAAAATAAGTGATATATGCGATATACATTCATGAAGAGGAAGACGCTAAGTTAACTTTCCTACACATATGCATTACATGAAGAAGAGATGATAAGCCCCAATTCACATAACACATATTATGTAATGCATAAGGAGAGATGTGAAGCTCCCCCTACACACGTGTATCACATAAGGAAGAGTTATCAAACTCCTCAATATAAGATACACTCAACATGAATCTATATGTAGAAGAGATGTTAAGCTCTCCTTGCATATAGGCAATGTAAATCAAAACTTTTGAATATTTCTTAAAACAAAAATTTTTATATACCAACTTAAAACATAAACATCTTGATATCAAAAGAGAGTATTTTTCTTTTAGGCATATGATACCAATTTGAAACTATATTTTATTTTCTATCATAAAGCAAGGGAGTAGAAATCAAATACCAATTGAAAGACAAAATCAAATTTTCTCCCCCTTTATGAAATACCAACTAAAAAACATGCATATGCTTGAATTAAGATATCAATGGAAAAACTAAATCAATTGAAATAAAATAAAGGTTCAAGCTCTAGCATAAACAAGATTTGTGCTTAAGATATAGGGATATAATAGCACAAATAAAAACATGTGTATGTGTATGAAGATAAAATGAGTACCCATCACCAATAGATGATACCAATTGAGAACATACATACACAATAAACAATTATGAGTATACAAAAAGGATCAAATTGATACCAATTGAAAGAGTTCAATGATACCAATTGAATCAACAATAATAGTAAATGTATATCTCATATAACCTAGCCTCCCATTCATAATTCAAGTTTTAAATGATTTTCAATGTAAGCATCATGAACATGATCTCCCATCCATCCGCCCGTGGAAGGTAGGGGTTTTCAAAAATAGATTTGAAATTTATAGTTTGTTTGAAAACAACTACCATAATGAAGAATACCACAACTAGTTAAATGAAAAACTTGTTAACTAGTACGAAATCCTTCAAGCAAGGAATAAAATAAAGTTATTTTTCATGAAATAAGAAATCCACATGATAATCAACACTCTAAGCCAATTAAGCATAAATATGACTCATGAAAACAAAGTATGAGTAAATAATAAATATGAGTGTTCAAATAAAATGTGAAGATCATAATCATGAAAATTAGGCAATAAACTCAATATTCCTTAAACACATGAAAACACGAAGATCATCAAAACTTATTTAATCTTCAAGGCATATGTATGTCTTATACAAACTAAGGTATACATACATATCCAAAACACAACGAGTCCACAAAGACATATGCATGAAGGCACGTGGCTCAAAGAGGATGTATATGTATATGAATAGTTTGGACAAGATGGACATATACATGAAGTTAAATATAAACACATGAAAAATATGAATATCATGAAAAGCTAAATTTTTATTAAAACAAATTTCATTTTAAGGTATATGTATGTTTTGTCAACACAATAAGTATACATACATATCCCTAAACACAATTGAGTCCATATATATAAATTGCATGACAGGCAAATGACTCAAGGGGTATACATGTATATCTTAAAGTTTGGCAAAAATACACATATACGTGAAATGGAAACTCATAACCATAAAACAAATTCAAAAATAGGAATACAAGTTTGAAATGCATGAATCATCAAAACTAGACTATACTAATACATCTAATGGGTGCAAATAAGCATTCGAGCACAAACATGTATAGATTTATTTGTGGCCCACTATATGCACAAGTATATACCAAGTTTTAATGAAAACTAACATCTAAACATGTAATCAAAACATGAAGCATCAAAAACAAGATAAAATCATCACGACAAAACTAAACATGATTATTATGCAAATTCACATGTTATTAGAGCTATGATACACATGATAGCTAAATTAAGGTGAGAACACTAAATATAGGTCCATATAAAACATGGGTGTCTCAAAATGCTATACATGTATGTCAAGGATCTAATAGTCATGGTATTTTCACAATAATCTATAAACATCAAAAATATGAAATCAAATCATAAACCTCTATATGATCATTATGTGTATGCATATGCATTAGATCTAGGTTATACATAATAGTTCAAACATTAAAGTGAGAACACATAAATATAAAAATTCATATTGAACATGGGTGTCTCTAAACAACTAAACATGTATATCACTAATCTAATAAATATGACACAAGCATAATGAATCATAAAACAAGACATGCTATAAACAATGAATAAGATGCTAAGCATGTAAATAAATAATAAGGAGTTAGGAATCGTTACCAAAACCTATGAGGCAACTTTCCATGTCTCCAAAACAAGGTGGTCTTCTCCACCAAACATCCCTTGAAAGTGATGCATCCAATTGATTTCCATGAAGCTCGGAACGCATCCACTCCAAGGTACGGCAACTCTCACGTCATGTGAGAGCCCACACCTACATCAAAAACAAGTGGGGTGGTCTTTGGTACCCATACTCTTTTAGGTCCATAGGGGTTAGTACCTTTTCTAACCCAAACAAATTTATTTGCTAAATTAGAAGTATGTAATCTATCAAAGCAAAATTTAGTAAGGTGGCCCTTATGTCCACAATGTGTACAAGTGTACACATGAGCATACGTATGATGGTGTCCGTGAGGAGCATGTGTATGCCGTGAAGGGTGTGCATGCATAAAAGATGGAACTTGTTTCTTTCGAATTAAGGATTCCAAGCGTGTATGGTTCATGGCACATTGGCTCATAGTGGAGCTCAAACAATCCATTTTCTTCTTAATTAAATCAATATCATCATTAATCTTAGAAGAAGAGGTACATGCAATAGGTGTGGTGTGTGATACTACTCTAGCATGGCAAACATGTGAGTCAATTTTATTTTGCAAAACTTCATTTTTCTTTACGCAAACATCTAAATCATTAGAAATAGAAATAATTTTATTTTTCAAAATAACATTCTCTTTTAAAACAAAATCAATTTTTGAAGACAAGCTTTCATTTTTCTTCAAAATAGTTTCACAATCATTTTTATTTTTCAAAAATTTATTCTCTTTAAGTGCAAGTTCAAGTTGAGATTTTAATGAATCCCTCTCATTAACAATCTCCTCTTTTTCTTGCAAAACATCATCAAGTCTAGAATGCAAACTTTTATTTTCTTTTTCAATTTCTAGACTTTTCTTTTTCAAAACTTTATATTTTTCAATCAATTTTTCACAAACAATAGAAAGTTCTTCATTTAAAGCATGGGCATCAATATTATCATCACATGAAGAACTAGCACTATTATCACAATCTAAGTGGGATTCCGAATGTACCTCAAGGGAGTCATTCCCTTGGATCATGAAGCATTGTGAGACGGATTCTCCACTAGACTCCTCCGGTTGAATTGGCAATTGAAGCATGGAGGTGGAGGTGGTTGTCAACAAGTTCCACACTGCAAATGCGGAATCAAAGTTAGAAACACGTAAAAGATAATCTTTAGATAATGTGCTTCTAATAGCCTCTAGGGCTTATGCATTAGCCCCTATATGAATGCGATCCCCAAGATAGCATTTCTTGGTAGCCGTAAAGAAAACATGTATGCCTAGGGTCTTTAGGTACATGGACATCCTATACTTCCAAACAATAATATTGGAAGGGTCAAAACTAGGTGGGGTCATGAAGTCCATGGTAAACTATATGTGTGCAAACAAGCAAATGAAAATGATAGATTAGCAAACAAGGATCTCACTCCTAGGATGTTAAGCCTAAGTATTAGGAGCGTAGGCTCTGATACCAATTGTAAAACACCTAAAGGGGGGGTGAATAGGTGATGATGCTAATCTAGAAACTAAATGCGCTAAATGCGGAAGCTTAAAATAATTTTGCAATCACACTTAGTACAATCAACAAGTGTAGCCGAATTCCCCGTGAAGGGCTCTGGACTAACTCCTCTTGATTCCCCTAGATATGGGTTGAGGTGCTATGTGAAGCTCTTGTTGATTAGGTACAAGTGAGGCACACACACAAGCAAGCCAAGCATATAATGAATGTATAGCAATATGAAATAATGCAAGGCACAAATGCAAGTAATATATGATATGAATGATATGACAATAAGAATGATGCTATGCACAATACAAATGTAAAGAGAGAGAGAGTTAGAGAGACAATGGATCAAACGCAAAGGCCAAGATATGTTTCGAGGTTCGAGCACCTAGCTCTACATCCCCGCCTACACCACCTTGTAGGATTTCCAATCCACTATCTCTCACTGAGGAAACCTCCACCGAGAAGGATTTGTTACAACAATGGAGTACCGAACTCCTCTCTCTAACTTACAATGCCACCGAGGCAATACAACCACAATCCACCTCTACCGAAGAGGGATAAGGCCCGTAGCCAATAACCAAACTCAATCACCTCTACCGAAGAGGGATCCAAACCAATACCACTCTGATCAACCTCTACCAAAGAGGGATACACAAATACAAGGAGGGTTTACAACAAGTGGTTTCTTTCAACCACAAACAATCTCTTTTCCACAAAACAAATGATCCTAATAGATTAGGATAGAAGATAGCTCAAGTGTGGAAAACTAGGTGTTTGGAAAACAAGAACACAAAGAAAATACTTGGGAAAAACTCTTGTAAAAGATAGAGAATGAAAACCAATACAAAAATCTCAAATTCCTATTTTTTTTGATTTTTCCAAAAACCTAAAACAAATAAGATAGATTTTTTGACACTAAAACTCTTTTGAAAACTCTTTTAAAACAGTAGAGAAAGTCTGAAAATTTTGGCTCCAAAAATCTTGGAGAAAACTATGAAGAGATGGGGTATTTATAGCCCCAAAACAAAACTAGCCGTTGGGCTGATCTGTCAGTCTGACAGAACTCCGGTCGACCGCTCGGTCGACCGCCAACGATCAAAAATCCGACCGTTGGAGCAAACCGGTTGACCGTCCGGTCGACCCAAATAAACAGAGAGCTCTGCTCTCAGATCCGGTCGACCGCTCGGTCGACCGGCCCACTGGGCTGCCAGACGTGCACAGCCTTCTGCACGTCGGTCAACTGAGGGGTCGACCGGCCTTTGGTTCGGTTGACCCGGCGATCGACCGACTTGGCCTGTTAGCCACAGTCTGGGTCAGAAACTGGGTTTAAACAATAATTAGAAAAATCTTTTATCTCTTCTATAATTCCATAAAACTTGTTTTATCATTTTATTTTAAAACACAAACTAGTGATAAAAATTTCAAGACATATATCAATCATATCAATTCATTTTTGTGTCTTGCCAATTTTATCAAAAACCAAAACTTGTATTTTTATCAAACTTGATTTTTCAACTCATGAATAGAAACATCAAAATAAGTTTGTCTAGGAAGTTAAAGCATGTATGTATATTTAGAACACATCTAACATACATAAAAACTGTTTAAACTTGTTTTGATCAATCAATTCATGAAAACACATATAAAAATCAAAACGTGTGTGTATTGTGCACTTGAGCATATCAACTATACTTATCTTTACACATGGATCTAAACACACTAGCTAAATTAGGATACCTAAGTCTTCTTGACGATCTTCCATCTTCAAGTTGACTTGCTCCAAACTCCATCCATGAGCTAGGCAAGGTGTGATCTTGATGCTTGAGCCCTGGAATCACCATGGAAAGCTTCTAAACTCCTTGTAGAACTAACACCAACTAATATCTTGCTAGATGATCTGAAACTTAAAATCACAAGAATATTAGTAAACATAACTACATGAGTTGATCATCATCAAAACTAGAGTGGAAGGCCTTTGGGCCAACACAAGTTGTATTTACTGCCTCGGCCCAAAAATATTGTGACAAATCAGCATTAGAGAGCATACACCGAGCTCTCTCCAGCAGTGTCCTGTTCATCCTTTCTGCAACTCCATTCTGTTGTGGTGTGTACCGAACTGTACGATGCTGTACAATTCCTTCAATTTTGCAGAATTGATCAAATTCTATGGAACATAACTCCATTCTATTGTCGGTCTTGAGGCGCTTCGCCTTCTTTCCTGTTCGCTTTTCGATCATAACCTTCCACTGCTTGAAAGTAGCAAACACATCGCTCTTATGCTTGAGAGGATACACCCAAACTTTTCTGGAATAATCATCTATTAAAGTTAGAAGATAACTAGCTCTACCTTTTGATGGAACCTGAGAGGGACCCCAAACATCTGAATGGATGTAGTCTAAGGTATCTTTAGTCCTGTGAACACCTGTACCAAAAGAAACTCTGTGCTGCTTGCCAAAAACACAATGTTCACAAAAGTCAAGCTTTCCTATTTTCTGGCCACAAAGCAAACCTTACTTACTCAGCACATGTAGTCCTCTCTCACTCATATGCTCTAACCGCATATGCCACAAACGAGTGGTATCTAAGTCTGGGTCTTCTGACTTGACACAGCGACATCAGCTGTCACCGTGCTACCTTGAAGGATATAAAGGGTATCCATCTTCTTTCCTTTCATAACAACAAGAGAGCCTTTGCTAACTCTCAAAACTCCACCTTCAGCTGAAAACTTATAGTCGTTGGAGTCAAAGATGCCCAAAGAAATTAAATTTTTCTTCAAATCCGGCACATGCCGAACATTACTCAACATCCTTACAATACCGTCATGCATTCTAATCTTTATTGACCCAATACCAATTGTCTTACAAGGCATGTTATTTCCCCTTAGGACATTACCACCATCAATTGGTTGGTAAGTCACAAACCAGTCCCTGTGAGGACATATGTGTAAGAACAACCTAAATCAAGAACCCACTAATCTCGTGAACGGGCATCAAGGACGGTAACTGAAAGAACCTCACGTGATGTGGAGGATTCTTCTGCAACACTAACAACTGAAGATTTCTCATCTTGAGATTTCCTCCTTACATCTTCTTTTTCTTCGAGCTTAAAATAATCTTTTTTATAGTGTCCAAACTTATGACAATAGTGACACTCAACATTTTTTCTTAACCTAGATTTAGATCGAGATTTTTCTCGAGATTTTTCTCGACCCTTCTCTGTACGACCACGGACGAACAAGCCTTTAGCTTGATCCTCACTTCCACATTTTGTCTTAACTCCTTAGAATGTAAAGCTGATTTGACATCTTCTAAAGAGAGTGTATCTCTACCATAGAGCATACTATTAACAAAATTTTTAAAGGAAGGAGGTAATGAGCACAATAAGATGAGAGCCTGATCTTCTTGATCTATTCTAACATCAATATTTTTTAAATCCATGAGAATTTTATTGAGCTCATTTAAGTGGTCTTTAATTGGCGTACCTTCTTTCATGCGAAGGGTGAAGAGGCGCTGCTTCAAGTGGAGCTTGTTGGTCAGGGACTTTGTCATATACAAGCTCTCTAATTTGAGCTACAAACCGGCGGCGGTATCTTCATCGGCAACCTCCCGCAAAACTTCGTCGGCTAGACAAAGTTGTATGGCACTATGTGACTTCATCTTGAGTTCTTCTTTTTCGTCCTCGGACATGGATTCCGGCAACTTGCCCTTACCGGATAAGACTTTCAACAAGCCTTGTTGCACCAAGAGAGCCCGCATTTTGACTCTCCACAAACTGAAGCTATTTCTCCCGTCGAATTTCTTTACTTTGTACTTTTCCGAAGCCATCAGGAAACCCACAAGAAGATAACACTAGCTCTGATACCAGTTTGTTGTAGCAGTGGGCTTCTAATGAAAGAGATAACAAGTATAGAGAGAGAAAGACAGATAGCAATATAAAATGAAAGAGATAGAGAGAACAGCACACCAGTGTTTAACGTGGTTCAGTCAATGTGACCTACGTCTACGGAGAAGATAGCAAGAGGAATCCACTAATCAAAAAGGGAGAATACAAGAGATTACAACTCAAATCTCACTCACCCAAGCCCAATGAAACCCAACTCATTAGAGCTTAACAAAAGGAAGATGAATGGCAAGAGAAAGGAGAGAACAATACAATATTTGATGACTCTCTCTTCTCACTTCCTTGCTCCTTGAAATCTCATGCAATGTGATGCTTATTTATAGGCAAAACTTTCAAACCCTTCATCACTTCACCCTACACATACATCAAAATCATAGGGTGGCTAAGATCTTTATAGGGCGGTTATGATCTTCATAAGGGAGCTAAGATCTTCATAGTGCGGTTATGATCTTCATAGATTTTCATAGTGTTTTTCATTGATTTTGCAAAGGAGAAAACTTATAAAAAAGTGTCGAGGAGCTAAATTACAAGTAACACAAAAGATTACAAGTAGATCTCCTCTGAGATTCTGGAGAAGTGTGCCGATAAGAGTCTGATCAGCGCGCGACCACTTTGTCCCGTTGACGATGCGATCGATAGGATTCCCTTCTCGCCTGCTTCGGGGAATCGGAGAACAGAAGGTTGGTAGAACCCTCTTGTTACTTCTCAAACTGCCTCCACTTGGGAATTCCTTCTCGCATGGTTCCAGAAATTCCTTGAGAGGAAGGAAGGTATTAGGGTATCAGCACCCTGATTAGAAAAGTAGTTCTCTGAATTCTTTGAATTCTTGGAAGTAAGAGAATAGATCTCTGTTTAGCAGTCTCTTTCTTTTTAGCCTCTCGCCTCTTGCGTCTGTCTGTGCTCTCTCTCCCTGTGTACCCCTGGTGGGCTATTTATAGGGAGAGCAGGGTATAATTGTCCCTTAAAAATATGGAAATAGATTGAGTCAATCTTTAAATCTAGAAAGTAGCCTTACTGCGAGGCTAAAATCAGCTTCTGCGAAGCTAGAAGTAGCAGGTAGGTCAGTCTCCTAATCTGTTTTGATTCTTTTCATATAATTGGAAGATCTCTCATGATCCTCTTACTTGTTTTAGGAGAGTCAAGAGATTATGGCAAGCAACTGCCAAATTTGATCTCAGATTTGATTTTGATTAGATTTGATCTTGATCCTGAATTGATTTGATCTCATCTGGAGATTTAATTGGTCAAAGGTTGACCATAACAGACCCACAGCGGAGCTGCCGCGTCGAGCTCGCAGCGGAACTGGAAGAAGCATCTGACGAAGTCAGAAGAGAGCTCTTCAGCGAAGCTAGATAACATCTATAGCGAAGCTACCGAACATTCTTCTGTACGGTTGCGTGTGGCTTTGAGTGAAGCTAACTCTCTGCGGAGTTAACTGAGTACTTCAGGTGAAGCTATAAGTTAGCTTCCTGACGGAGCTTTGAATGGCTTCAAGGCGAAGTTGGATAATCTTAGCCTCTCAGGCGAGGCTATCCCTTTGGGCTCATGTGATGCTAAGTGTTGAGCTAACTTAGCATCTTAGACCTGCTTAGGTCTCTTCAGAGACAATTTGGGCTCACTGTCTGCTTCACTGGATCAGTAGAGTCCAAGTTGTCGCTTTGTCCCTCGGAGATAGGTACAGAACTGGTTGTTAGCTTGTCTGTCACTTGTCTTTTGTAAATGTCAATAAGTTTAGATATTGTTTAGACCAGTAAGAATCTTGTCTTTTTTAAAGTGTCAATAAGACCCCCTTCAAAGTTTTTGAAAGTCTGCAATGGAATGGTTTAGGCTTCGAAATACTTTGAATTGCTTTGATTGATGGTATGTGAAGTACGAACGTTGCCATGGTGGTTGAGTTCAGCTTCGCTTTCGATCCTATTTTGGGATAAATTCGCCGAAGAATCGTGTAGATTCGCGACTCTGGGTAGCTTCACGTCTGAGTAGCTCTGCGTCTGAGTAGCTCCGTGTTTGGGTAGCTCTGCGTCCGAGCCTCCCGGAGTAGATTCGCTTCAAATTGATCTTGGAACATCGTTCCTTTCCCGAGGCCAATAGCCTTTTGGCTAATTACGAGAAGGATTATTTCCTTTCCCGAAGTTGAAATAACTTCTCTTGCATTATCGAGGGAGATCATTCCTTCTTTGCGCATTTCTGAGGGAGACTATTCCCTTTCTCAAGGCTTCAGTAAATGCCTTAAATTCGCTCGTGCTTCTATGCTTGAAGCAGCAGCGGTGCGATCTGGCCATGAGGCCTATAAATAGGACACTTGAAGTCCTCTGCAGAGAAGCAATCTGTTCATGACTTCTCCTGATTGTTCAGAGAAATATACTCAGATTTCTGAAATAGTGGGGGTGCCCACTCTGGTCATTAACCGGCCAAGAACTGGTGAGTCTCGATCATCCAGGGACTTTACCAATGAACTAATGACTTTAGGGAGTTTATCTCCCTTAATTTAGTTTTATCAGCTGCCTCAGGGATTGATTTCCCTTGTTCTTCATTTTGTATCTGACTGATCTACAGAGAAGGGCTTCAGCCCTGTTTCTCCAGCCTCCCGGCGAAGCTATCATCTTTTCTTGATCAAAGAAAGATCATTGCATGATTGCCTACTAAGTTCGCTACATAAGCAAGAATTGGGACTTAGTCTCTTTAAGGTTGAGCCAGTCTTGCCATATAGGTGAGGCTAAGACTGCGTCCTTCTGGATCAGTCTGGCTTAGCCATATAGGCGAGGCTAGGACTTGACTTTTGCTGAGCTAGCCAATCATCACTGTGCAAGAGAGGCTATCCTCTGCTTAACTGAATCTGAAATCCATCCCTAAATTGTAACTGAATCGGATATAAATTGCTTCGCCCCAAAGAATTTGACTTTGCATTTCACTTTTGCAGCTTCTCCTTTGACTTACTGCTAACTTGTTCAGTTTGCATTGCAGTAAGCTATGTTTGCCAGTCTTTTGTTTTGATGAAAGAGATCAGAAAGTTGCCTCTTGTTTTTTCAGTTGAAACTTTAAATCCTAAGCAGGAGGAACAAACTGGGGCAGCTGGTTGTTTTTCATTTATATTTGCAAAAGGGGAAAACTTACAAAAAGAGTTTGAGGAGCTAAATTACAAGTATTCTTAAAAAGATTACAAGTAGATCTCCTCAGAGATTCTGGAAAAGTATGCCGATAGGAGTCTGGTCAGCGCGCGACCACTTTGTCCCTTTGACGATGCGAGCGATGAGATTCCCTTCTCGCCTGGTTCCGGGAATCAGAAAACAGAAGGTTGGTAGAACCCTCTTGCTGCTTCTCAAAATCGCCTTCAATTAGGAATTCCTTCTCGCCTAGTTCCGGAGATTCCTTGAGAGGAAGGACGATATTAGGGTATCAACACCCTATATAGAGAAAGCAATTCTCTAAAAGATCTCTGAATTCGAGAACGCACGGTGCGTTATGAAGAAGCCTCTGCTTGTGGAGTCCTCTTGTGTGTGTATGTGCGTGGTCTTGTCTCCAATGTCGTCCTTTTCTGAGCCCCTGGTGGGCTATTTATAGGGAGAGCAAGGGTATAATCGTCCCTTGAAGATATGAAAACAGATTGAATCAAATCTGTTTAAATCTGAAAAGTAGCCTTACTCCGAGGCTAGGATCAGCTTCTGCGAAGCTAGAATTGGCAGGTCGGTTGATCCTCTTCATCTGTTTTGATTCTTTCCATATTGTTGAAAGATCTCTCCTGATCCTCTTACTCGTTTTAGGAGAGTCAAGAGATTGTGGCAATCAACTGCCAAATTTGATCTCTGATTTGATCTTAATTGGATTTGATCTTGATTAGATCTGATCTCATCTGGAGATTTGATTGGTCAAAGGTTGACCGTAGCAGACCAACAGCGGAGCTGCCCGCATGAGCTCGTAGCGGAGCTAGAGGTAGCTTTTGGCGAAGTCCGAAAGAAACCCTTTGGCGGAGGTTGAAGTCCTCTGTGGCGAAGTTGCGAGTTAGCTTCTTGACGAGGCTTCGAGTGGCTTCAAGGCGAAGTTAGGTGATATTAGTCTCTCAAGCGAGGCTATCCCTTTGGGCTAATGCGATGCTAAGTGCTAGCACCTTAGACCTGCTGAGGTCTGTTTAGAAACAATCTGGGTTCACTGTCTGCTTACTGGATCAGTGGAGTCCAAGTTGCTTTCTTGTCCCTCGGAATTGGGTGAAAACTGGTCTTCAGCTCGTCTGTCACTTGTCTTTTGTAAATGTCAACAAGTTTAGACATTATTCGAACCAATAAGAATCTTGTCTTTTTTTAAGTGTCAACAAGACCCCCTTCAAAGTTTCGAAAGTCTGCAATGGCTCAGACTTCGAAACACTTTGAACTGCTTTGATCGGTGGTGTATGGAGTATGAACGTCGCCATGATGGTTGAGTTCAGCTTCGCTTTGAATCCTGCTTTGGGATGTAGATTCGCCGAGGAATCATGTAGACTCGCGTCTGGGTAGCTTCGCGGCTAGGTAGGTTCGCATCTGGGCTTCTGGAGATTTCCCAAGGCCAACTGCCGTGGGCAGGTTACGAGAAGTCGCCATCTGGTCTTCGTGCTGATCGAGGGAGATATTCTCCGATTTGCACGTTTCCGAGGGAGGATATTCCCTTTCTTTAAGGCGCCATGAGTGCCTTTATGAGGGAGACGTTTCTTCCTTTACACGGTTCCAAGGGAAACCGTTCCTTTTCTCAAGGCGCAGTAAATGCCTTAAATGCGCTCGTGCTTTCACGCTTGAGGCGGCAGCGCTCAGGCCATGAGGCCTATAAATAGGACACTTGAGGTCCTCTGAAGAGAAGTGATCTGCTCTTCTCCTCTTCTCTTGGTTTGAAAGAGATACTTAGATCTCTGAACTTAGTGGGAATGCCCACTTTGGTCACTATCCGGCCAAGGACCGGTAAGTCTTGATCATCCAAAAACTTCACCGATTTTAGAGAATTCATCTCCCTTAATTCATCTTTAGCAGCTGCTTTAGGGATTAGCTTCCCTTGTTCTCCATTTAACTGATCTGCGGAGAAGGATTTCAGCATAGCTTCCCAGCGAAGCTATCATCTTGATTTGATCAGAAAAAGATTACTACACATTAAGTCCGCTGCAGAACTTGGGACTTAGTTTCTTCAAAGTCGAGCCAGTCTTGCCATATAGGTGGGGCTAAGACTGTGTCCCACAGGATCAGTCTGGCTTAGCCATATAGGCGAGGTTAGGACTTGGCGTTTGCTGAGTTAGCCCATCACTGCTGTGCGAGCGAGGCTTATCCTTTGCTTTAACTGAAATCGGATTGATTTGCCCCAAAGAATTCGGCTTTAACACTTTTGCAGTGTCTCCTGTGTTTAATTGCTAACTTGCTCTAATTTTGCATTGCAGTGAGCTATGTTCGCCGATCTTGTGTCTTGATGAAAGAGACCGAAAAGTTGCCTTATGCTTCCCCAATTGAAGCTTTACTTTTAAGCAGGAGGAACAACTTGGGGCAGCTGATGCCTGTCCCAGAGGCTGTTGGCAGCCCCTTATCCGAGATGATTCGTTCTGAGGTGAGGCTGGTAGCCGCTTCGCTGGAGATGGTCCACCTCGGGAAGGCAGATGTCACACCTGTGAGATCATTGACATCAGTGCCAATTCCCATTATAGGTGATCTATCGTGTTGGCAGCGATAAGTTCATTGTCAATTTTCATCAAAGAACATCCAGCTTTCTGTTAGCAAAATCTGCCATTAAGCGAAGGATTACGGCCTTGTGTAGGAGGAAGGCCTTTCGTATCCAGTTGGTCTGGTTTGGAAGCGGATAAAATCACTTGTATGCTTTTTGCGCAAATGATCCTGTTGAGCAACTGAGTCTGTTGTATGAAACAAGACCTTGATGTAACATCAATGTACCTTTGCTCTTAAATCAATGAAAGTTTATCTTCTGCTCATCTGATTTTTGCCTGCCTTCATTGAGAATTTGGCCATAGCGGGGCTCAACTTTGTGCAGAGTTAAGGACAGGGTCCTCTTTGAATGAGCTTCGTACGATGCTGGCATATCGGTGAACTGTGCCTTTAGTGGGCTAAGGCAATCTTTTTGGCGAAGTTCTTGATGAACTTGTGCGAAGTCTGCACTTTGACTCATTGGCGAGGCTAAGCCTTAGTGGCTGAATCAGCGCTTCTCAGGAAGGCGCTTTAGGCGGCATTTCAAATTAATTTGAAACGACATCCTGTACTGTTTTCGAGGCATCGTTTCAGGCGCTGATTGGCCTATAAAGCCCGATTGGGCTGAGAAAGAGCAGATCTCTTTACTTGAAATTTTTAGAGACCTTCGACTCTTCTTCTTCCTCTTTCTTCTCCATTTAAAAGTCTGAAAGCTTTCGCATCTCTTCAATGGCGCCCAAAAGACGAGCGGGGAAAGAAGTGGCAACTTCTGAAATGGAGGGTCCTTCTCCTCCTCCGGTCATCGAGCGACCAGTCGCCGGTAAAGGAACTTTCCCTTTGGATTAGAGATTGTCGTCTCTCCTTTAAAGTCGATTTCTGGCTGTCTTTGGATAAATCCAACATGAGAACAATCATGGTCTCATGATTTTAGGGAGTCCCATTCCCTGATTTTACCTTGATTTCTTGATCGGGAATCCAAGAACTGAAGAGTTCTTCTTCAAGCTTCCAAGCGAAGTTAACCTTTAGGCGGTTCACATCCTGTTGAATGACAGGATGCGAAGCTGTCCTTTGATATTTGACAGAAAAGGACCGTAATGCCCTTCTGACGAAGTTATCCTTCGAGGTTTTGTCACATCCTGTCGTTCAAAGTTAAGCTTCTAAAGCGAAGCTAACACTTGGATGTTTTCGTGCGCCCTGTCTTTGTAGCGCGGAGTTTCACTGCAACTGCAAAGCTAAGCTTCTAGGCGAAGCTATCGTTAAGCCATTCTCGCTCAAAGGGCGAGGCTATGCCTTGTCAAATTTTGCTTTCTGGTTTTAGCCTTCTTTCGGGTGATGAACTAATCGCAGTCTCTCTTTATTCTTGCAGTGCACTATACTCCTGGTCCCTCAAACAACCTGTTCGGGATAACCATGGGATCGGATGGCAATATGAGCTTACAATTTCAAGGGCAGGCTTCTCTGTTCAGTGAGCGGAGTTCTCTCGTCAGAGATATGCTTATTCATGATGGTGATCAACATACCACGAGGAGTATCCTGACCACAGCTCCCCTTGAAGATATCGACCGCCAAATTTATAGGAAGCCCGATTTCATGTTCGGGATGCCGCACCAGACCCTGACCACCAATTACATGCAGGGGAAGGGCAGTGGATCTTCCAGTTGGATGGCGAGAGTTCTATCTTCCGTCCAATAAACGCCATTTTTCTTTATCTTCCTTCCAGTGCGTGACGCAGGCACGGAAGATGTCATGGGAAGTGAGCCGGAGTACTGACTCTGTTCACATAAGAAAACTGATGCTTCAATCTCCTGGTTATGCAAGAGCGGGGCCTCCTCATTGCATAATGGGCCTGCACCCTGGGCATGGTCGCGAGAGATCCCAGTGGGAGAGAATCCTGCAGTGGCGCTGACCTTTGGCAACCAATTCTGCAAGGTCAATGGGAACTACCCAGCTACTGACTTTAGGACTCCAGGCTGGATTCACCCTCCGAAGGGATGGTGGGCGGATCTGACTACCTACATCCTTGCTTATTTCGAGGAGGATTTGGAGAGGCTGAACCTCTATGAGGCCGTCAGGGCGACCTGCTACGGTATTGAGGTGAACGTGGCGTGCTTTTATGCCATTTTTGAATTGTATTGCCCAGCTTTGGGGACTTTCTTCACCCCTGTCGGTGAGTTAGGTATGGCCTTGCATGAGATGTGGGAAGTCTCTGCTCTGCCTTTTGGTCTCTCCCTTATGAGGAATACTTCCCGTGCGAGACAGAAATTGGCGCTTCTGGAGAAGCAGGAGCCTGCCTTGTTTGAGACCTACAGGGAGTTAATGTGCCACTTGTATATTTGCTCCAGTATGCATGGGGGCAATAAGGGCACTTCCTGTAGCCTGAAAAGCTGGGGAATTACTTGTTCCCGGATATGAGGAATGCTCTTGAGGCAGCACATTGCGGAGTTGCTGATGAAGACATCTTTGACCGGATGCAGAAGCACTCCCAAGGGGACCTAGTTGTGAAGGAAGACGATGGTCCCTATGCGCAGGGTGATGTTCTTCGAAGTTTCCATCATCAGGCTCGCAGGCCGATGTCCCGGAAGGCACTGCTGGCCGGTTTCTTAACCGTCTGGCTGAAGAGATGCGTGGTGCCGTCTTCTTCGGGTGACATCGTTCACCCGAATGTTCTGCTGCCCGCTGTTCATTTGGTCCATGGTCGCCGTCTGGGTCTTCTCCCGGCCATGGTGTGCTGTATCCAGAGAGGCTTTCGTGCATTGATGGAGGCTTTTTGCAGGCCACCAACGACGAAGCGCGGAAAGGGGACCATTTCGCCCCGCGACGGACCCAACCCCAGAATAGGTCTGCTGTATACTTACTTGATGGCGTGGTTCGCCTTGCACTGCCCTTCTCTAATCGAAGCTGGAGAGGATCCCCTGCAAGATGTTCGAATGGCGCTCCTTCGCCGATTCGAAGGACGCTCGTGGCTGAAGAAATATGTGGCTGAGGCCCGTAAATTAGTACGTCGCTATGACGTCTATAGCCTCTTCCGTTGTTTTCCCCATATTCGGGGTGCAGGATATGAGGAGGAGTTCTGAGATGCGAGGGAGGGACATTCGTCACTGAGCCGGGGAGTTTTTGAGTGGCTGGTCAGTATCCGGCCTTCACATCTATTGTACCGGAGCGGGGATAGCTGCTACTTGGAGCCTTACGTCCCAAGTCGGTTTGCTCGACAGTTTGGATATGACCAACTGTACGTGGGCAACCCGAATCTCAATTTGGCTTTCATGGGGAGCCTTATTGATGGGGCCCGTGCCTGACGATTCTTTACTGCAGGCGGTACTGGGGCGCGGCTGCGTACACCGTTGAGGGCTCCCAATCTCCTGATGACCCTGTGTTTCTGTCAGTGGTATGCCACTTCCAACTCCACGCCTCTTGAATTCAAGGTGAACAGTTCTGGCGTGAAGTTAATCTCTCAGCGACTGAGGCAGAAGGCTTCTGAGAAAAAGGAAGGCAAAAGGATTCACACCCCCGGTATAGAGGAGTTTGTTGCAGTGGAAGACAGCGAGGCCTCAGATGCCGAGAGTCCTCGCTTCGAGGTGGGAGCGGGGGCTGAGACTCCTGCAACTAGCTCTGGTGTGATGGGGACGGCTC
The DNA here is from genome assembly GCA_038442645.1 of Agave tequilana. Classification (NCBI taxonomy): domain Eukaryota; kingdom Viridiplantae; phylum Streptophyta; class Magnoliopsida; order Asparagales; family Asparagaceae; genus Agave; species Agave tequilana. The sequence continues at coordinate 85,620 of JAVJIF010004075.1, forward strand.
CCCCTCGTTGTGTAGAAGGAGTGGAGGAAGAGGATTCTGAAGTCCACTTCAAAAGAAAGCGGGCAGATAGCTCTCGTAGGAAATCGTTGGCGAAGAAGCCCCACCGCCAAGCTCCGACGATTGCCGTAGAGGGTCATCCCTCTACAGGGATTCCTCGTGCTGCTCCATTAGCGGCCGAACTGTCGGTTGCTGAATCGACTAGCGGTGAATTCGCTCTGGGTCTGGGTAAGATTAACCCCGTCCATATAATGCGCCTTTTTATGTGTTCCCATTGACTTATTATCAATTCTTCCTGATTGTAGGAGCTGAGGCAGCTGGAGAGCAAGGGGAGCATTATGATCCCCTATTTACTTATGGAGCTGGAGTTGGTTCTTTTGCCCGTCCGGAGGAGTCCGGAGGTGATGTGGCCGACATTGGTCCTTCAGGCGCTGGGACTTCCAAAGGAAGTCCTATAGCGTCAAGCTCTATTGGATGGTCCACGGGAGACTCGGCAAGCGAAAGCGGGCCGGCTACTCGGGTTGATTCCGCCAAGACTTTCCGATGGAGCCCCTGGAGACCGATGTGGCTGACGAGATGTTTGAGGCGACATCATCCTTTGGTATTGTCCTAACCTCTTGGTTTCTTTTGCATGTAGTGTCCCGACTAACCGCAGTCTTGTTACAGGTGTTCGGCCTCAGGATGCATCAGCTTTAAGAGAGCCAGAAGGTTTCCCCGAAGGGTCAAGGGGTGACATGAGCGCTTCGACCGCGGCTGACGCTGCTGAGCTGGAAGCGCTGTACGGCGACCTGCCTTCTTATCGGCCCAAGTCAGCCGAAGGGCCAGAGGTTGAAGGGGGAGCAGTTCCGGAGGTGTCCTCACTCCCAACTATATCAACGAGTGAGGCGCCAATAATTTTGCCGAGTGTGGAGCTGAGGGTTATTACAAGCCCTACTTCCCCAACCCTGGTGGTTGAACCTGCTGTCCAGGAGATGGTTACTAGTCCTACCTCCGCGGTGGCTAGTGCTCTAATTTCCATGAAGACTCCGTAGAGATCATTGGTAATCTGTCCTGCTGTCGATGTCCCCATTGCTCCTTCCACGATAGTGTCGACCAGGCTGGTGGATTTCTCTGAGGTTACCTCTCTGCCAGAAGTGGCTGAGGTTGAGAATGACTATATAGGTGACCTCGTCGATAGCTTTTATAAAGGCTTAGGGTGAACTATCGACTTAGTTTTGAAGGGCTCGACTATGCCGTTCTCAAAGTTAAAGGTGGTCCTCTCCCGTAGCATCGAAAGTATTCAGGATTTTGAGGGGTATCACTAGGCTACTGCTTTGGGACTCCTGGTGGATGAATTTGAGAAGGATGTAGAGGAGTGGCGCCGTCTCCGCTGTTCGGACTTGGGGGTCTTTAGTTGATGAGCGGTTCGCGCGTCTTGTCGCTCAAAAGCACGAGGCTCAGCTTGCCGCTCAAGCGGCTGCTGAGGCTATCTCTTCTGACTTGAAATCCTTAGAAACAAGGCAGGCAGAGGTTGGAAATGCGATCGACGCCTCCACCAGTGCTCTTCTTGACGGTGAAGACAAGATTGGGAAGGCTGAGGAAATGATCAGGAAAGCAAATCTTATTTTATCCAAGGCTAAACTGGTGCATCTTGAAGAGACTGCGCGGCTTGAGCAGCTTAAGGCTCAAAATGAAGAGCTCTCACAGCAGGGATTGTCACAGAAGGCAACTTTGGCGGGGTTTGAAGCTCGTCTGACCCAGACAATGGATTTCAATGAGACCGAGCTGAGGTCACAAGCGCTTGCCCAGGCTGCTGATGACAGGAAGACGAGGCTGGACTTCCTTGGAGAGCGGCTCAGATCTTACAGTGTGCGCTTGTAGCTCCATGTACTTTATCGCTTTGGAATGAATGAAAATTTTTTTCTCTTTTGTCGAATCTCCAATCTTGTTCTTCTTTTTGAATTGCGGCCCCAAATTGTAGTGCAATTTCTTGAGAATATATTTCTTGTTGGGTTGGATAATGAGACTTGGCTATCTGTCAGTTCAGAGGTCGCGATGACATAACTGGTTGAGACGCCACCTAGCTTCAAAAATTGGTGATACTCGTCTTTTGTAAATGTCAACGAGTATCGAGACCTGTCTTTTGTAAATGTCAACAGGGCTCAGAATTGAGACTTAGCTGTCTGCTGGTCAGAGATCGCAATGACATAACCGGATGAGACGCCACCAAGCTTCAAAAATTGGTGATACTCATCTTTTGTAAATGTCAACGAGTATCGAGACCTGTCTTTTGTAAATGTCAACAGGGCTCGGAGTTGAGACTTAGCTGTCTGCTGGTTCAGAGGTCGCAATGACATAACCGGATGAGACGCCACCAAGCTTCAAAAATTGGTGATACTCGTCTTTGTAAATGTCAACGAGTATCGAGACCTGTCTTTTGTAGATGTCAACAGGGCTCGAAATTGAGACTTAGCCGTCTGCTGGCTCAGAGGTCGCGATGACATAACCGGATGAGACGCCACCAAGCTTCAAAAATTGGTGATACTCGTCTTTTGTAAATGTCAACGAGTATCGAGGACCTGTCTTTTGTAAATGTCAACAGGGCTCAAAATTGGTGATAGCCGTCTTTTGTAAATGTCAACAAGTATCGAGACCTGTCTTTTGTAAATGTCAACAGGGCTTGAAATTGAGACTTAGCCGTCTGCTGGTTCAGAGGTCGCGGTGACATAACCGGATGAGACGCCACCAAGCTTCAAAAATTTGTGATACTCGTCTTTTGTAAATGTCAACGAGTATCGAGACCTGTCTTTCGTAAATGTCAACAGGCTCGGAATTGAGACTTAGCTGTCTGCTGGTTCAGAGGTCGCAATGACATAACCGGATGAGACGCCACCAAGCTTCAAAAATTGGTGATACTCGTCTTTTGTAAATGTCAACGAGTATCGAGACCTATCTTTTGTAAATGTCAACAGGGCTCGAATTGAGACTTAGCTGTCTGCTGGTTCAGAGGTCGCAATGACAAACCGGATGAGACGCCACCAAGCTTCAAAAATTGGTGATACTCGTCTTTTGTAAATGTCAACGAGTATCGAGACCTGTCTTTTGTAGATGTCAACAGGGCTCGGAATTGAGACTTAGCCGTCTGCTGGTTCAGAGGTCGCGATGACATAACCAGATGAGACGCCACCAAGCTTCAAAAATTGGTGATACTCGTCTTTTGTAAATGTCAACGAGTATCGAGACCTGTCTTTTGTAAATCTCAACAAGCTCAAAATTTGTGATACCCGTCTTTTGTAAATGTCAACGAGTATCGAGACCTGTCTTTTGTAATGTCAACAGGGCTCAGAATTGAGACTTAGCTGTCCGCTGGTTCAGAGGTCGCAATGACATAACCGGATGAGACGCCGCCAAGCTTCAAAATTGGTGATACCCGTCTTTTGTAAATGTCAACGAGTATCGAGACTTGTCTTTTGTAAATGTCAACAGGGCTCGGAATTGAGACTTAGCCGTCTGCTGGTTCAGAGGTCGCGATGACATAACCGGATGAGACGCCACCAAGCTTCAAAAAATTGGTGATACTCGTCTTTTGTAAATGTCAACGAGTATCGAGACCTGTCTTTTGTAAATGTCAACAGGGCTCAAAATTGAGAATTGTCTTTTGTAAATGTCAACAAGCTCAAAATTGGTGATACCCGTCTTTTGTAAATGTCAACGAGTATCGAGACTTGTCTTTTGTAAATGTCAACAGGGCTCGGAATTGAGACTTAGCTGTCCGCTGGTTCAGAGGTCGCAATGACATAACCGGATGAGACGCCGCCAAGCTTCAAAAATTGGTGATACCCGTCTTTTGTAAATGTCAACGAGTATCGAGACCTGTCTTTTGTAAATGTCAACAGGGCTCGGAATTGAGACTTAGCCATCTGTTGGTTCAGAGGTCGCGATGACATAACCGGATGAGACGCCACCAAGCTTCAGAAATTGGTGATACTCGTCTTTTGTAAATGTCAACGAGTATCGAGACCTGTCTTTTGTAGATGTCAACAGGGCTCAGAATTGAGACTTTAGCCGTCTGCTGGTTCAGAGGTCGCAATGACATAACCGGATGAGACGCCACCAAGCTCAAGGTTGGTGATACTTATCTTTTGTAAATATCAATAAGTATTGAGTTTGTAGTGAGATTTGGGAGAAAGTCTCGTTTCCACAGGGAGAAACGAGGGAATCACTGCCATAGGTTTATGTTAACATAACAGCGAATTGTATATGTGGTCTTACCATTCTATAGATGAGAATTGGTAAGTGATTTTGGAGGTCTCGTTCTCACAGGGAGAAACGAGGGAATTGTTGTCATAGGTTTAATGTTAACGTACAGCGAATTGTATATGTGGTCTTACCATTCTATGGACGAGATTGGTAAGTGATCTTGGAGAGCTCGTTTTCACAGGGAAAAACGAGGGAATTGCTGTCATAGGTTTTAATGTTAACGTAACAGCGAATTGTATATGTGGCCTTACCATTCTATGGACGAGAATTGGTAAGTGATTTTGGAAAGGGAATCAAATGGGAACTGGTCCCTTAGGATTTTTAGCAAATCCCCAGCTGTCAACGGGTTTGATATGCTTTACCAACTACCGTTTGAATTGGGCTAGCCATGCTATTCCCCTCAGCATGATGAGTTGTCGAGGACTTATGTTGGACTTAAAAGCCAACATTTTCCTCTGTCCTTAATTGTTAAGGATATTGGATCATCTGATTAGCGTATGTGTAACCTTGATTCTCCTTGAGATAACCAGTATACGGCCAGGTTCCTACTGGTTTATGGTTGTGTGATCTCGCTTGGAGGAAGAGAAAGGCTCTCTTTGTGTGTACTTTAGACACGAAGATCTTGATCAGAGGTGTAATGTTAACTTGATCATAAGAAGGATCCTTAATCAGGGATAATACTTCTTTTAAGAACTTGCCATTGATCGGCATCATGAGTAAGTCGCCATCTGAGGTCATAAGGCGGTATGCTCCGTTTGAATAGACTGTTTCTATTACAAACGGTCCTTCCCATTTAGGCTGAAATTTGCCTTTGTCTTGTGCGTCATAATTATCGGTCGTCTGACGGCTAAAACCAGGTCTCCTTTCTGGAAGACCCTCTGTCTGACCTTCTTATTGAAGGCCTTTGAGATTCGAGCTTGATATAGCTCAATATGTTGCTGGGCTTGAAGTCGCTGCTCATCTAGGGCTTCGAGCTCTTGAAGACGTAACCGATCATTGTCCTCTGACGTGATCGTAGTGGTCAGAGCTACTCGCAATGATAGCATCTGGATTTCCAGCGGGATGGCTGCTTCGCACCCATATACCAGGGAAAAGGGCATATACCTGTCGGTGTTCGAACCGTGGTCCGGTAGGCCCAAAGACATTCGCCAAGCTTTCGTCCCAATCTCGCTTGTTCGAGGAGACGAATTCTTAAGTAGCTAATGATCGTCTTGTTGAATGCTTCCGCCAAGCCATTAGCAGCAGGGTTATAGGCAGTTGAAGCCACATTCTGAATTCGGTATTTATCGCAGAACCGATAGAATACTTGGCTTATGAACTGGGGACCGTTGTCGTGGATGATCCGCCTAGGGACACCAAATCGATAGATGACATGGTGTTTGATGAAGTTAACCACATTAGAGGTCTTGACTTCAGTTAATGGTATAGCCTCCGCCCACTTTGAAAAGTGGTCGGTTATTGCAAGGATAAATCGGTGACCTCTCGTCGAAGAGGGACTAATTGGCCCTACGACATCTACTCCCCATGCTTCAAATGGCCATGAAGCAACAGTCGGGTAGAGCAGCTCCGAAGGCTGGTGTATGAAGTCCACATGAATCTGACACGCTTTACACCTTCGTGCATATTGGATGGCATCGGCTATCATAGTTGGCCAATAATATCCCAGCCTATGCAACCTGTCTTTAACCTTTGGACCTGGTGATGAGCTTCGCAAGTGCCGTCGTGAGCTTCCTTAAGTACTTCCTGTGCCTGGAATGCGAAAGGCAACGGAGGAGGACACCGTCATATGAACGACGGTAAAGTGTCTTCAGAGTCGGATCGTAGTAGAACCGGAGAGACCTTCGTCTGATGGATGCCGCTTCCTTAGGATCGTCTGGTAGCAGACCGTGCAAAGCATAGTCATGAGAGGAAAGCGCCAATCTCTCGGCTCAAGATCCGTTGAGATATTATAGACCTCTCTGGTTCTCAACATATGCTTGGCGCATACAAGATGTCGGGTTGCGACTGTGAGGTGATATTCGGTGTCGGCTGGCAAGGCTAGTGTAGTTGCTAACGCAGCAAGAGCGTCCGCCTTGGCGTTTTGAGATCGAGACACGTGCCAATGTAGAAGCCTTCAAATAGGTTGGCCAATTCGATAGCCGTGTAATAATAAGGCACCAAGTCCTCATGGCGGACTTCGTATTCGCCTTTAACCTGATTGATGATCAATTTGAATCGCCGTAGGCTTCAAGGTAGCGCACCCCCATTCATGGGCGAGCTGAAGGCCGATGAGCAGAGCATTGTATTCTGCTACATTGTTGGAGCATGATTCTGTTAAAGAAAATGCTCTGGGAAGAACATGGTTCTGCGGGAGATAAACACAACCCCCACTCCGGCAATAATCTTGCCTTTAGGGCCCATTCGTGACGCTCCATCAAAGAACATCTGCCACACTTCCTCTTCTGAGGTTGCATAAGACTCGAAGACCTCATCAGGGATATCTTCGTGAAGTTTTGAATGTTCCAGAACTGGATGAGCAACCAAGAACTCTGCAAGGGCCTGGCCTTTAACCGCTTTCTGAGGGGTGAAGATCATGTCGTATTGAGACAATAAAAGTGCCCATTTAGCCAATCTTGAATTCAATGATCCTGGCTTCGTCATAAGGAGACGCAATGGGTTACTCTGGAGATGACATGTATGGTCTGGCCGACCAAATAATGTCGTGTCTTCTGAACAGCGAAGACGAGAGCTAAACACTCTTTCTCGATAGGGTTGTAGCGAGATTCCGCTCCCATGAGAGTTCTGCTCAGATAATAATGGCCTGCTCGTGGCCATTGTCGTCCTTTTGAGCGAGGAGGGCACCGAGGGAGTGGTCCAGAGCTTTGACATAAAGCAAGAATGGTTTTCCCTGATATAGGGGCCACCAGGACTGGAGGTTTTGTAGGGTATCTTTTGATGTCCTCATATGCTTCCTGGCAAGCCTGATCCCATACGAAAGAAGCACCCTTTTTCATGAGCCGGGGTGAACGGTTGACAGCGGCCTGAGAGATTTGCAATGAATCTTCTGATATAAGTCAATCTGCCTTGCAAGCCTCTAAGCTCTTTGAGATTACTCGATGGATGCATGCTCTGAATGGCTTTCACTTTGTCTGGGTCAAGATGAATCCCTTTTGATGTGACAATAAACCCAAGGAACTAGCCACTTGACACTCCCAAGAAGGATTTTGTCGGGTTCATTTTCAGTTGATGAGCCCGCATTATGTCGAACATCGTTCTCAGGTCGCGAAGATGTTCATTCTTGTTGGGCTTTTTACGGCGATGTCGTCGATATAGCATTCCACCGTTTTACGGAGATGATCGCGGAAGATCGTACTCATTGCCCGCTGATAGGTTGCCCCAGCGTTCTTCAGTCCGAAGGGCATTACAGTATAGCAGTATACCCCCAATGGTGTTCGGAACAAAGTATGCTTCTCGTCGTCGGGATACATCTTAATCTGGTTGTACCCTGAAAAGCCGTCCATGAAAGACATTCTTTCGAACCCGCATGTGTTGTCAATCATGATATCCGTGATGGGCAGTGGAATTTGTCTTTAGGGCAGGCCGTGTTGAGATCACGATAGTCGATGCAGATCCGTATTTTCCCATTCTTTTTTAGGATGAGGACGATATTAGCAACCCAATCTGGATGTTGTTCCTCCCGGATGAAGCCACATGCAATGAGCTTATGGACTTCAGCTTCAATAGCTTCCATAATGTTTGGGCGAAACCGACGTTGTTGCTGCTTGATTGGCTTGACATCGGGCTTGATATTTAGACGGTGCATAGCGACCTGTGGATCAAGTCGGGCATATCTTCGTAGCTCCATGCGAAGACATTTATATACTCTTTTATGAGCATTATCAATTCTTCCTTTTTATAAGTGATAGGCTTTCACTTATAAAGATGGGTTTGGGATGATCTTGACTTCCCAGGTTGACCTGCATCACCTGTCTTCAGTAGGTGGTTCGCGCAATTCGAATCGCTTTTCCCATTGGAGGTTTAATTGCTGGGCCCATGGCTCCTCGTCAGTGGCTTCTGCGGGCCCAATTGACTGCTTGAGGTCATATTAGCAGTGAGGTTTTCGAACATTCCTCCTATACTGACATCTGAATCCCACTCGGAGGATGAGGCTGAATGTGATGGAACTGATCTATCGTCTTTGACTTGAACGGTTGCTGACGATGTGGGTGTAACATACCCTAACCCCCTGCGTGTACTATCATAGTAATTTGCAGGCTTCCCTTTAGGCACAAAGTTCCGCATCAACCGTGCCTTCCTTTTCAAAATTCAGGCTTGCTCCGTGCTTCAAGTCGTATCCCATTTTCCTCATAATATGGCGCGCCGGCCGCGCGTAATGGAAGAACTGTGGAGTGTCTGAATCTGAACTTGAATCTGCGACTGTAGGTCCCCGTGGTTGGGTTCTACCGAAGATTATTGTTAACTGCCCCTGTTTGGACGGAGGATCACCATCGTGGCCCCTTCCATAGCTTCCATAGGCGTGCTGGCCGCACTTGGCTTATGTAAGGGCATGTGTAGGGAGCTATCCGTAATGGACTCAAATAGCCCAACAGTCGCGGGATAATCAAAAGAAATATTATCATTAATTACCCATTCACCTTCATCCTCTGAAGGAGTATTACATAGGGATTATTGAGACATGCTATAATTGGTTCACCAATCCGAATGGCTGGCATGCCTGCTTCGGATTCTGAATCCGCCTCATTGCCACTTTCATCATCATCTGGCAATGGTTCTTTGAGTGCTCCACCGCCTCTTGATACAGGAGAGCGTCAGTGAAGTAGTTTCCACCCCTTTGAATGGTTGCTTTTCAGCAAAGACAGTTCGTACTGTCGCGTCATCTTTAACATATTTGAAGCATTGGTGCAGAGTAGAGGGAACGATCCAATTGGCATGGATCCATGGCCGTCCCAGTAGCAGGTTATATGACGTATCAGCGTCAATGACATAGCATGTCACTTCTTATTTCAGGCTCCCGATCCTGCAACGGAGTCGAATTTTCCCCAGTGGATGACTGCTCCCGGCGTTGAAACCGTATATTGTAGTAGTGGTTGTGGATAACCTGTACAGGCGGTATGCCGAGGAAGTAGAGAAGCCTTTTGGGGATGATGCTGAGTGCAGACCCCGATCGACTTGTATTCTTTCAATGCACGTTAAACCGATATATCCGGTGTAGTACAGAGGTCGATCGTGCTTGTTGTCTTTGAGAAGCATGTCTTCCGCCGTGAATGTAATAGCAGGCACCTTGGATTGTGTATGGTGACATTCTGGGCAAGGAGACTAAACGTCGTCGTTAGGGATCTCAGGCATGCATGTCAGAAAGATTCTGAATTGGCTAGCGCATCCCTGAGTGCTTCTCTTGTCTCTTTCGAGAGGCAAAGGAGCTCGTGTATAGTGATACGAGCTGGGATATTGGCTAGCTGAGCCAATATATCAAACCGAAAGGGCGTATCAAGCCCCGGGCCTGAAGGCTTTTTCAGGAGATGGTCGAATCGTACCTCCTTAGGCTTTTCTTTTCCCTTTGTTGGGACTGGAGCGGGTGCTGGTATTTGTACTGACGTCGTTTGCCGTTGTATCTCGTCAGTAGACTTTTCATACTGTCTCAAGTATGATTTTTCGGATCGGGTGCCCGTCTGTTGAGGCGTATCAGCCTGCATCGTGCAAGCAAGCTTTTCCCCTTCTGAATCGCTGAGGGAAGCCGATGTAAGATTGTCGTCGTCTGGCAGGATGGAGATGTCATTGCAAGATTTGCCCTTTAACTTGGGCTTCTTTGAATCCCACTGCACGTCTTGGACGAGGTCTGGGTGTATCCAAATGACTTCCCTTGTCTCCATATTAAGGGAACAAGACCCTTATTATCTTGAGCAGTAGCTGGAGGGTGCTTGACTTCCAACCGTGGTGCAGGGACTGCATAAGTCCGTCAGGAACTGTGACCTTCGGAGCTTTACCGAACTCAAGAGTCACCATATTGGCAGTGACTTTCTTCTGCTCTGTCTTCAGCGTCAGGACTCCGGTGTCGACCAAGGCTTGAATTCTATCCTTGAGGACATAGCACTTGTCAGTAGGATGGTGGATCATCCTGTGGTAGAGGCAGTATTTAGGGTCGTTTGTGCGTCCTATCTCATCGGAACGTCGAGCGTCTGGCAGCTTCATTTTATTCCCTTTGTGGAGCAAATGGAATATCGTGACCACCTGATCGTCTTTGAAGGAGTACTGCTTTGGATGGAACTTAGGCTCCTGATTGTTGAAGCCGCTCTTTTTGGCCTTCGACTGCGCATCTCTGGATAACTCCACAGTCATAGTCTCTTTGCCTTTAGCTTGAGAAGATTGCGGTAGGTCGCTACGCCCTTTGTTATCATCCCCCACTTGCCTCTAGGGCGGATGGTTCGAACTTTTTAGCCGACTTCTCGGCTATCTCTGCTTGTTCGACCAATTCCTTCCAAGTGTGGGCTTTGACAGCCCCCATGCGAACTTTTACTTGGTCTAAGAAGTTGTGTCTGCATATCTGTAAGAGCATGGGTAATGGCATCCCTGCTGGGCACATTAAGGATAAATTTCTGAACTGTTCAATGTAGTCACGGACAGATTCGCCCTTCCTCTGCACAGTGGAGAGGAGTTTGTCCATGGTCACTTCGGTATCGTCCTCATAGAAACGAGAGAGGAACTGAGTTTCCAGGTCGATCCAGGAGATGATAGAGCCCGGGGAAGACTTCGTAACCAGTAAAATGCCACCCCTTTAAGGTGCCGATGAATAGCCTAGCCATGATGGCGTCATTGCTTATAACATTACCAGTCTGAGACCGGAAATAGTAGATGTGCTGATTTGGCGAGCTCTTCCGTCATAGGTATGCAGCATTGGCGGTTTGAACTTCGGTGGATATGGCACCGAATCCCACTCTGGCGGATAAGGGCGGACTGCCCCTACCTTCTTTAACTCGTCCCTCTGAGCTAGGGATGCGATTTGAGCTTGGAGGCTTTTAGGACTTCGGCGTCTAAGGAAGAACCCTCCTTGGATTTCTCCGGCTTTGGCTGCTCATTGCTGAAATGTTCCTCCTCATCGTGATTGCTCTCGGCATCATTGTCATTCCGATTGCTGAGGAGTCGAGCAAGCATCTGTTGAATATTGTCCAGAGCTTCTTGCTGGGTCTTGGAGGTTGCTCCTGAGCTTCCAAACGCTGACGGAGGTCGTCGTTGGCGTTATCAGCCATATTGACTGATGCTCTGTCTGTTCGCATTGAGCTAACTGTCGCCGATGAGGCGTACCCACCATCTTCTTCTTCATCATCTGATGATTGGAGTGATCTCCTGGGCTGTGACGAGGCTAGGGCCTCGAGGAAGGGGGCTGTTCGTAACTGTAGGGTATCGCACCCTGGATCTGGGTTTCGAAAAATACCCTCTTCATGCACCAAGACTTCGCCTAAGCCTGGGCTGTAATCTGAATCTGGGGAGCTGTGGGGGGGTGTCGTCAGCTGTTTGTCTTCCCCTGCGAACTCTCGTCCTTTCCCAGTCATGTTGACGGATGCGGAGGCTGGATCTCGCGAGACGCTCCTTTTACGGTGCTTCCTCGGGGCCTGTACCGATAGTCGATCAAAACTGATCGTCGTCTTGGAGGAGTGGCGGGGATTGGTCCCAGCCGACAATGGACTGAATGGAGTGTCACCAGCTGACATCCCACTTGTGGCAACAGGGGGAAGAGGTTTGTCTATCTGCAACAACTTCCTCAGACCAGACCCGGTCGGGTCTTTGCAGTCGAGCGCAAAGGCTCTTTTGGATCGCAAATAGGACGATTCCTGCTCCTTTTATCCCTGCAGAAGGGATTAGCACTGAATAGTACTTCGGTTCTAGCTTCGCCATCAGACGCGAACTTAGTGCTTGACGCACGGGAAGACGGCGCACGCTGTGGCGCCTTACCCACTATGCCGCTGCAAAGGGGATTTGCCTTAGATAACACTCTGGCCCTAGCCTCGCGGCCATGGACGCAGTGAGTATGCTGTGGTACAGTAGCTTCGCTCATAAGAACAATGCTGGCACAAGGCATTGCTGCTCTTGAATTGGGCGACGGTATGATTGTCGTCTTGATTTTATGATGGAGCAGACAGGCCTCTTGCTCTTTTCTTCGCGAGAGAGGGCGGTTTAGGCATAGCTACGCCTGAAGTTTCGATTGGAGACTTCTGTTTAGCTTCCATACCCGCCTTGACCGAGGAGACTTAGGTTCGCAAGGAACCTGATTAGCGTACACGAGGCTGAAGGGTGTTGGCAGAATTCTGCTTTCGGTTTCTGCGTTGAAACCTTGATCGGGGAAACCTTCCTATGCTTCCGTGCTCGAAGCATTAGGCCACCCCCAGAGAGGACTTCTTCAAATCTTGCTTGATTGAACTGGACCACCAAGTTCTCACAAGTAAAGGAATCAGACTGCGGACGTGCTTCCTTGTTGCGCCAGATAACCGCAGTAGGTTCGCAGAGAACCTTTTCTGTCTCCGCAGAGACTTTAATTGAAGATTTAGCCAGAGAAGCTCTGGCTGCACCGGCTTTTCTGAATTCAGAATTAGACCCGAGGGTCTGTTCGTCGCATTGCGACACTTGATTCTCGTAGTGGAGATTTCTTCCCCAGCGGAGTCGCCATCTTGTTTTTCATTTATATTTGCAAAAGGAGAAAACTTACAAAAAAGAGTTTGAGGAGCTAAATTACAAGTATTCTTAAAAAGATTACAAGTAGATCTCCTCAGAGATTTTGGAAAAGTGTGCCGATAGGAGTCTGGTCAGCGCGCGCGACCACTTTGTCCCTTTGACGATGCGAGCGATGAGATTCCCTTCTCGCCTGGTTCCGGGAATCAGAGAACAGAAGGTTGGTAGAACCCTCTTGCTGCTTCTCAAAATCGCCTTCAATTAGGAATTCCTTCTCGCCTAGTTCCGGAGATTCCTTGAGAGAAAGGACGATGTTAGGGTATCAACACCTGTATAGAGAAAGCAATTCTCTAAAAGATCTCTGAATTCGAGAATGCACGTGTGCGTATGAAGAAGCCTCTGCTTGTGGAGTCCTCTTGTGTGTGTATGTGCGTGGTCTTGTCTCCAATGTCGTCCTTTTCTGAGCCCCTGGTGGGCTATTTATAGGGAGAGCAAGGGTATAATCGTCCCTTGAAGATATGGAAACGGATTGAATCAAATCTGTTTAAATCTGGAAAGTAGCCTTGCTGCGAGGCTAGGATCAGCTTCTGCGAAGCTAGAATTGGGCAGGTCGGTTGATCCTCTTCATCTGTTTTGATTCTTTCCATATTGTTAAAAGATCTCTCCTGATCCTCTTACTCGTTTTAGGAGAGTCAAGAGATT